>CAJPEV010001376.1:0-67954 GCA_905338385.1 Darwinula stevensoni | reverse complement strand
TTTTCTTTTTTTTTTTTTCTTTTTTTTTTTTGACCGCTCGGCCGACGGAGATTTGCGGGTAGACGTATTTTCCGCTTCCGGATTTCGGGTCGCTCGTGCTGGGTGTCGACCCTATTCTTACGCGATGGGAAAATGTAAGCCGCGCATTGTCCTTTGATGACGGTGAAAGGCTCGCGTGGAATCGGGCACGTGCATCGCGGTGGTGAGAATTTCCGCGTCGGCTTCAGACGGCCGAGTCGCGATTTAATTCGAGGGATGCCGTTTCTTAGCGGAACCGCGAAATTGGAACCGCGAAATTTCCTTCTTCGAGGAAACGTGAGGGATGCTGTGGTGACTCGTTTGGACGATCTCGAGAAACGGCAGGGATGCGGAGAGGGCGAGGGGCTAAGGGGTGATCGAGCGACACCCCCTGCCACTCGAGCGACACCCCTGCCACCCTAGCGACACCCCCTGCCACCCGAGCGACACCCCCTGCCATCCGAATGACACCCCCGTCGCATTCGACAATGGACGGAGTGTCGTATGAATGAGATGGTTGCACTACGCAAATCCCGCTGGGGCCGTTTGGGATTTTGACTTCCCCACCGCGGGCAGCAATCCGGCCGTGGCCCATAGATCAAGAGCCGTAGAAACCCTCACGACGCCACCGGTGACGGTGGGCCGAGGGCAAGGGCCTCGAGAGCCTCGAGTTCTGCACTCGGCGTCCGTAAGGACTGGTTCTGGCCCCGTCTCGGATTCTGGTTCTGCTGCGGGGCAACGGTGGCGACGGTGGCGATGGTGGCGACGACGGCCTCCGTGGACGAGTGGAAGAGCTTGCATGCCGGATGCAGGTGGCGATCCCGCGTCCACTCGAGGGACGTCTGCCGATGTTCCGTTCCCTGCCGTTTCGAGTCTCCGATCGACGTCTGCCGATGGGGATGCCGAGCGTGCATCGTGTCTATGTCGGCCCGATGCATGCATCGTGTCTGCATCGCCAGATGCATGCATCCCAATTAAGCGACGGTTAACGAGCGCACGTTCTGGGATGGCCCGTCGAGAGTCGAGCGTGGATCCCTATTAACTGGCATCGATTAAGTCGCTCGAACGAGCTGGCTCAATCCCCTTCGGAGACCTTCTCATTCTATGGCTTCGTGATTGGCTCTTTCTTTGACACGAGTTTAAAAGTGACGGGAGGAACCGATCGGGTTTTAGAAGTTCCCCATTCTGTATTTCCAGTATTCACACTTTTGTATCCGCTGTATGCGAAGAAAAGGAAAGCGACGTCTTCCATGCAGCCACACCCGTTTTCCCCATTCCTCGTGCATTCAGCTTTTTCAGCAACATTCAGTTTTTTTCAGCAACATTCAGCTTTTTCAGCAGCATTCAGCTTTTTCCTTTCGTTATGAGGCATTAGAAGGCCTACAGGTTTTATTGGAGTCTGAAGTTTCTCTGAAGAATCATATCGGTTTTGGTATTGAAATCGGCACCAGGACGCAGTGTGAGGCGTTTTTGAGTTAATTTCGCTCAACTCCTTGTAGCGGCTTCAATCGTGAACGGAGTATTTCGACAAAAACGTAATAAAAAAATACGGTTTTATTGAAATAAATCCGCATCGAAGACCTAGCGGAAACGATGAAATGGGGTAATTGAGAATATGCATCTATGTTATGGCCGCTTCACGTTAACCTTCCTTTTTTTTCGATGGGAAATCAGCAGAAATGTCAGCCTGGCACTCTGCCTGGGAAAAAAAAATGGCCTGGAAAAAACGTCGCATTTGGGCGTTTTTTCCGGTCTGGTTGAATTCACCGAGCCGCTGCCGTCTTTCGTCGTGCAAAAGAAGTCGGATTGGAAGTTGCGCTCTGCAGATTTTGTGACAAAATGGCCTTTAAAATTTTTTTTTTTTAATTTTTGGGTCGAACTTCGGATATTTCTGAACATTTCGGACGAAAGCAGATGACGAAAGGCCGAAAATAGACGCGGTGTCGGAAGTGAGAGTTGAAAAACGCTGGACAGTCTCCAGATCTGATATCCGTCAGCCGCTGCCAATTCCTCCGCGAAAGATAAAAGTGGAAAAAGTGAATTTAAAAAATCCACATGGCTTTCTGGGCCTCGCCTATTTGTCTCCGATCGAGAGGGTGCGTGGGTGGAAGTGGAGAGATAAGAGCCGGTGGGTGGAGTGCGAGGCAGGCTCCATACGGGTCGCTTTTCCCCGCCGCTCTTCAATCTCGGGGCGGGGGAGTCTCCGGGGGAGTCCCGGGTGGGGGTGTCCCGGGCGGGGGTGTCCCGTTATGCGCCGCGACTGGATCTGGCACACGCGGCTCATTGAGACGTCAAGCGAAACGTGGGGGCTTGTTTTCTGTCGTGTCTGTTCGATGTCGGCCCGATTGTTTTTTTCTTCGGTCTCTTTTGAGCGATGGGTTGAGATGTTCCTTGGGCTAATTATTTGTGGGGCAGGGGAGGTCAGCTGTTCGCGGGAAGGGCTTGTTAGTGTTTCAAAAATTTTTTTTTTATATGTCGAATGTGGATTTTTTTCTGTCGCCCGATAAAAAATTGTTATAGTCGAGCTTCCCGTCGAGATTGTGAAGTTTGGTAGTTAGGAAGTGGAGCAATGGGGGGAAGCGGGGAAGTACATAAATCAGGGATTTCTGCCGACGTAGACGTCATAATTCTTGTTGACATAACTACGTGGAAAAGTGTCGTTTACCCGACAGTCGAGACGCGGGAATTCATAAGTCAGGATATCCTCGTCATGAATCATGCCCGGGTCACAGAGGGCAAGACTCGCAAATTCCACTTTCTTCGCTTCACATCGAGCGAGACGAAGCGATCCATTGATCTAGTGACACGGCGTGTGTGTATGGTCAGCATCGAGTGATTCGGCAAGTCGGCGCTGTCCGGTGAGATCGCGGACGAGCGATCCGGCGAGACGGGTGGGGCATCTCGTGTCCCACCTTTCGTCCCGCGGTGGAGCAGTCTTTCTGGTCTTTTTTTGCTCCAGATTCTCGGGGAATACCTGGCACTTCGGAATCCAGGGCGGATTTCTCTTTCAGTTCTTTCTGCCAAGTCAGGTTCGTAATTGAAGGGAAGGCAGGTGGGCATTTTCCACTCGACCGACACGCCATTCAGCCCTTTGTCACCGAGGGTCTCTCGAGGGTCTCTCAAGGGTCTCTCGTATCCGGAGTTTGTGTCTCGACTGGGATTTTTTTTTTGGCCGATTGGCGACGGCGATGGCGTCGGACTCGTATGAGGAGGGGATTACGTGTGGCATCATCGTCTTAATCTCGGATTCATGGAATCCTCATTAAGGGCCGAGGAGGATCCTTGTAATCTGTCTGGAGGGAAATCGACGCCTTGATTGAATGGGCATGATGCAAACGGAGATGTTATCTCCGGCCCACTTTTCCAGGGAGCTGGGAGAAAAATTCGTTGCGTCACTGTCGCATTATGCAAGAAGCGAGACGACGAGAGAATACGTTGCCCCCTTTGCCCCCTCGCCCCTTCCTTGAGAATTGGAACGGCTCTCTCTCTTTACGGTAACTTTTGCCAATTCCGTCGAGGGCGGGACCATCACGAAGCGCCGATTTCACACCGTGCCTTTTCTTCGCAGTCGACCTGCCGAGACGATTTGCGTCACTCTGGCCGTTGCTCCTTTTGGCAGCTTTATTTATTTTATTTTAATGTTATTTTATTTGTCGAATTGCAGAACTCGAATGCTTTGAGTATCGTATCGGAAACGTGATGAACCCTGGGAGTGGGGCTTTGTCGTCTCCGATCGAAATGTCTGCCATTAAGTCGATTGGAAAATAATTGCTCCGAAAAGTATGTCGCGGCGGAGGATGCTCCAGATGGTTGGAAACCGGGGAAAGGGAAAATACGAGCGCGTTGCATGCGAAAATTATTTCCCTAAGGTAAAACTCTTCAGATTCCGCCCGAAAGTGAACGATGCGGAGCATCGGTGACAAATTAGCACGGTGATTCGCAGAAACCTCCGCGAAAAATCGTGGCGATTTTTCGCGAGCCTCGAGGCGATGCCGCTGGCTTCGAGGCGATGTCGCTGGCTTCCCCAAGCCCTCGATTAACCTGCTGTGACTTGAACGTAATTTGACGCCAAGTGTGAAGCGGATGCGCTAACAGGCCGCAGAATTGCCCGATAGGAGCCAAATGCCTGTTAAAGGTCCCTCTATTGTTAGTACGTGACAAACCTTATGGAAGAACCATGAGATCCCTGCCAATTTAATTTTAACCCCTCCTCCCCAAAAAAATAAAATTATCGGAATATCGAAAATGACAATTGTGGAGTCACGGCATAGACGCGTCCAACTTCGTATTTGCCATATTTAGCGTGCAGTAAACTGGATGTTGAAATCTTTACGGAAAGGATCAGTATAGTCCGCAAAAAACGTCATGGAGAAATGGCACTGGTGTGTGCATCGACGCCATCTCCGTTAAACTTTGGATGAGTTATGGAGTTCCCTGTCGGAAAAAATTCAACAGCCGGTTATACATCGGAGCATGATTCCGCTTGGATCGCGGAAAGGCATTCCATGCATGTGGCGTTCGAAGTATTGCGTTGTTGATTCTTGCACGGTCTCTTGTGCCATGGGACTACGCACTGTCGGTCACTCGCGAAGGAATTAGCGGTAGCGGACGGCGAAGGCATCGTACGGAAACCGTCAAGGAAGTTCCGAGTTTTCCAGGCCGATTTCCCCCGGGAAAACTTGGAAGTTTCAGGGCAATTGGCAGTTTTTCGAGGCTCGGGTCGTCACGATCGGTTTCGAGCCGCGAGTTCGAGTATTTGCAGTTCAGGGGAATGAGGTGAAGAGCGTGATCACGAAGAACCGTGATTTCGGACGGGTCGAAAGAGACGTGAGGAGCCCCGTGAGGAGCCCCCAGCGTCCTGGCGGACTCCTCCGCGAAGGGGAAACACACGGACACGGCTTTTGTTCCCACAATTTGCTCGCCCTCGTCTCGTGCTGGGGACCCCCCTCCGATTTTCTTTTCTCCTCTCGTTTCGCTTTTTCATTGCATAATGAGGATTATTCGGCGGACGCGAAGCGTCGTCCCAGAACGCCCAGTTTTACTGCTTTCCTGGCTGAAACTGAACGGAAGTAGTATCTTCATTTTAGAATTTTTTTTTATTTTCGTGAGACAATCTTTTTTCTGCGAGGTAAATTTGGAAGTATGTTTGTTTTGTTTTCTGTTGCGAGCTCTTGGGTTCCAAATCAGGTGCTCTTCTCTCTGGACTCGACTTGGTTTCACCCATATAAGGGTGAAAACCAGCGTGTCATTCTTCTCCGTTGGACCGAGGACGTTTAGCATTAGGTTTGAATGCTATTTTCGGGCCGAGATGGCCGAGACGCGGACGATTCATAACCTGGCATTTCGATCTCTATGTATCTTGTTTCGATCTGCTCCATCGCCTTCCATTGTTCCAACCCGAGGCACGCATTACAGGCTGAAGTCGTTGCTCATCGGCTCGATGCCTCATGAGTCCTCGATGTGAAAAATGAATGCGGGGTGCGGAGCCGTCCAACCAGAAAAACCAGTCCTGCCGTATCCATCAACAGGCAGTTACGTGGATCTCAACCTTGGAAGGAGACAGTTTTCCTTGGTTCTTTCCCACGTGCAGCGGTGGCTTAGGCGGGGAGAGAGACATTCCTTTATTAAATTATGGCGTGCCAGCCCAATATGGGTGCAGCTTAGTTTCCGTCGTAAATACAGTGTGAGCAATGTGCGAGGAATGATGATTATGATCATGCTAATAAAAAATAGCGCGATCACTAGAGGCACTCCATGAGGAAAGCAAAGATAGTTATTCCCCGAGACAGAGGTTAAGAGTCGAGAGCGGTGGAATACCAATTACAGTAAGTCACATCATTTCTGGTCGAGGCGAGGAAGAGCAGTCAAGACCGAAAATTGCACCAGACTTTGCACGGAGACGTCTGTAAGCGATGCGTCTAATTAGCTGGGAGTACCCAAAAATAGCGTAGGTGCCCTGAGAAGAAAATTGGGGTCGCCCGTGCCTCGTATTCCATCGTGGATCCGTCCAGAACCACGTGGGCGGGACGTTGGAAGATGAGAAAGTGATGCCCATCGAACACAATGCTCCGCACGCCTCTATTGTGTTCATCTCCCATTGTCATCCCTCGTATTACCATGCTGTAAGGGATAGCCCGTGCAGTCAGTCACTCGGTGGCACGCCGAAGGGGTTCCTTCACCCTTGCCCTTCCTTCTGTTTAGCGTTTTCGTCCGCTTCGCTCCCAGGCTGCCTCGTTTTTCATTCCCAGCTGACGGTCGCTATCCTTGTCGCGTGTGAATTCCGTGGAGAGGAAGTAGAGCGTGGTTGGTAAATGGTCAGTGCTGCCAAGTACCGGGAGTGAAGGGCACCTCACTTACCTCTTTATTGCGGAATTAAAAGAAATTGAGTCAATTACTCTTACTGGTTCCGAGGGTGATTTGTAAAACGCTCGATGACACACATTCTGGTGCGTTGACCCACGTAATGGGGCAGCACTGCTGATTGAGCCGAATTATGATGAATGCCGCCACGAATGGGACTGGGGGTTGTGAGGCTTTGATTGAAACGAGGCTCTGCGCCATTGTCCCGGGTCTTGATTGCCTCTATTGTCGGGTAGGGGGGTAAGACGAGAAAGATTTCCGATACCCCGAGGGGGAATCCGAGAAACACCACCCTGTTCAGGTTACAAAAAAAATCTCCTGGGTTTTACAAAGACGATTCTGTACCCCACCGTGTTGAGTCACGTCGCTATTGTACATGAAGAGCGAAAATGGGGAGTGAATTCTCTCCCATACTAACCTGTCTCATTCAAACGTGGATCTTTTTGTGTTCAAGGAAAAAAAAAAAGACTTTGCTCATTATCTTCCTCCGCATTATTGTCGGCGCTTCGCCACGGCAAGAAACCCTCCTGGAAACAAAAGCCCCACCAAAAATACCTCGTCACAAGGAATTGAAAAGGGAGAAACATTATGGTACCGGATTTGAGGCCCACTTATGTCGTCCTGGAAAAAAATAAAATAAAAATAAAATCTGATTACAGTAGCAGTTGAGAGGAAGTCACGTCTCGATCTCATTGAATTCAATTGAGGGCCGACTTATGAAGAGCCGGAATCCTTGCAACCGGTCGTTGCCCCAGAAGGAGTCGTCATGGAATAAAAGTATAATATAAACAGAAGTCAGAGATGTTATGCCTCAGCAATGACCCGGAAGTCATGTGATGCATTGCACGTGTGGCGCTATCAGGGAGAGCAGGAAGGAAATGTAGGCACTGGAGTGCAATGCCTAGAAATGCGATACGTGACCCATACGTCAGCCTCCGGACCTCACAAGATGTCAGTGAAGATGAGCTGGGTCGCTCCGGATCTTGGCCTCAGCAGGAACCAATCAGATTGCGTATCTCGGCCTCAACAGGAACCAATCAGATTGCGTATCTCGAAGTGTCTTGGAGAAGCGAAGCGAGGCGGGGGGAAAGGGAGGAGGATTTGGTTCTGCAAGTGAAGAGTGACAGGGGGGAAATGTTGCAAATGGGTGTCTCGCAGGGAAAGGCGAGAAATACATCTCGTGTTTAGAGCTTCGGCCTCACCTTACTTGTTTACCACCTCGTTTCGAGTCTATCGCTCTTCTCAGGCTGTTTCGCTCGTTTATTTTCGGGCCAGGGGTCTTTCCAGAGCTGTTTTCCCTCTTGACATTTATTCGGAGACACTGTGAGGGAGTCGGGGCTGCGACCGCAATATCTCATGAGTAGCTCGCTTGGGAAATTCTTTGCATTGCATGATGCTCTTATCGTTCGATAAGATAGGTGGTATTTGAGGTTGACGTCATATCATGGCTTTATGGGTTCAACGCAAACAAGAGGAACTTGGTCTGGGTACTCACCTAAAGAGACTGCAGAGGAATTTTCCCCATTTAACGACATCGTTATCGTAAGATAAGGTGGATCCTGCCGGAAGTTTATCTTGCATCATGGTTTTCTCTCAAGTCGAGGATGTTGTGGGAGCCTGGCGTTCTTGACTCGATCCACTTTGATAGGCTGGTTCGCCTAACATTGCTAACTGGCTTGGCTTTTTCCCACCTGACTGAGACGTGAAAGAGAAGGGCTGAATCAATTCGAGGCCGGTGTCCTCGTGGGCATTCCATACACAGTAGCGCATAATGAATTCATCTCAGTAGGTGGCGACCATGGTGGCGCGAAAATGAGAGTAATCGGTTATGTATAGAAGGCATTATATTAACGTCTCTGGAGACGGCGCCGGTCAAATGCTCGATGCAGCGGTGCATTCGATTTGATTGATGACGTTTTAAATTTTCTATTGGCTGAGATGACAGAAAGTGATCATCACATGATGGAACAGTCCAAGATTATGTTTGAGTGATAGCCGATCGCTCGTGACTGATTGCTCAGAATGCGATAACGAAGACCTCACTCAGTCCTGCAGGGATATGCAGGGAAGAAGCGGAGGGGGAGGGGGTGGGGGAAGAGAAAAAGAGAGACGCTATTTATCAGAGGTTAGGTATGCAGGAGGGCGGGTCGGCATCTGACATCAATTACTGCATGGTTACTGTCAACCCTGCCCTGGCAATGGCATAAATGCTGCCTCTCTCATCCTTTTCAGCCCTGTCAAAAGGGAACCTCCTCTATACCTCTTAGCCTCTTTTTAGCTCACATTTCTGGCTTATGTATGGCTTACTTGAATGAGGTGGGGACTCATCCTTCATGTCTCCCCCCTCCCCCTCACTACCCAAAGTAGGGATTCATCTCCTTGCTCTAGAGGGCTTAGCTGAAAATGAAAGAAAAAAAGACATAAGAGGGGTGTTATAAATATGGAATCTGTGTTTATGATCATGGGATTAGGTATCTGAGAAACCTTCCTCCCCAAACAAAAAAAAAGCATCAGAATGCACTCTCTTTCATTTCTCACCATAGCTCCCACAAACATGAGAAGCTTGGAAAAGTCAAAGTAATGGAAGCATGATGGAAAAGTCAGAGGAATCATTCTGGTTACCTTGAAAATGGGCAAAGTATAATTTCTTCATCAGTTGGTCCAGAAGGAAGTGGGGAAACTCATGACCTTCCTCAGGAAGGCAGGCTGCTTAAGAAAGCTGACTTTGGAATCATCCCTAAGAAAAGCCTGGACAACCTTGAAATGTCAGGGGATATTGGTTTTAAGACTAATGCTTCTGTCACCCTTACTCTTCCTTAAATTTTCTGTTGTTGCTCTAACTATAGCTCTTACATGTCCTCTTTTGTTTTTAAATTCCAGATAACAGGCAAGCGCCAAGGTTCATCACTCAGCCTTCATCCTCAGGGAGCATAGTGAATATTGGACAGACCAAAATTCTTCAATGTCAAGCTATTGGTGAGCTGTTATTCATCCATGCAAAGCATTTAAAAGGATAGATGAGAACTCTGAAAGTTTTGAAACATGTATTATGGGATACTGTTAAATCTGTTATTCAGTTTTTTGTTTTTGAGAAAGGTATGCATGCAGTGAGACTGATTTTTTAGATTTTGTTGCCCAAATAACTTCATAAAAGGATTAAATAATTTTGTGTCAGTTGGTGAAATTGAAGCTTTCCTCTAAATCCATGAAACAGGTTATCCACAGCCAGAGTACCTGTGGTTGAAAGACAGGAAGAAGTTGGGTGAATTCACGTCTGAGCATTTTTATCGCATTCAGTCAGTGCAGAAGGAAGATTCTGGATCATATCAATGTATTGCAAGGAACAGCGTTGGCTCCATCTTCAGCGAAAAGGTCCAAGTCTCTGTTGCATGTGAGTTCAATTCCTCAAATCCTGGCTTTATAATTCCAGTGATTCAGAATTTACCTGGAGTTTCCTGAGAGCAGGTTGATAAAAGTTTTATATTATAATGTATCTTAAAATGTTGAAAATTGCTGAGCTCTTGCTAGTCATGTACTAGGCTGAGCCCAATGAAACACCATGAAGTCCTGATAGTTGCACAGACATATTTACTTTCTCTACTTCATCTTCACATCCCAAATACCTCCAATACCTATAATGATTGGTTCCAATGCTGTCTTGAGTGTTGAGCAGTATTTGATTTGACTGGTAAAAGTATGGCATATCTAATTAATTTGAAGCCCATCTGTTCTTGGTAATTGTATTTAAGTGCAATTTTAGTTTTGATTATGGTTCATGGTAATTCAGTTGATCCCTGATTAATCTGATTAATTAATGACATTCCTCTCCTCAGATATGGAAGATTTAGGTGCCCCAGCAAATCAGACAGTGACAGTATCATCTGGGGAAGCTGCTGTGTTCCAGTTGCCACAGCTGAGCAGTTACCCAGTACCATCATTCACCTGGCAGGCTAATGATAATACCTTTCTCTACGGTCTCAAGTATGCTCTCACATCATCCCCACGACATCAGCTCATCATTCTGGCCACAGAGGCTTCTGACCAGAAAGCATATCGGTATGTGCCACTCTCTTCCTTAAGCTTACAGAGTCTGCTGGCTTGACTCAGGACATTGGGATTGGAAATTCCCAATTGGGGAATAGTACAAAATTTCTGGAGGCTCCCTGGATTATCTACAGATAGCTTGCTTCAGGGAAGTATCCCATGGAGGCAGTGTCATAAAAATACTAGTCTTCTTAAAATTTCATCCAATCAAAAGGAGGACTATTATGCAGGAGTGCAATAAGAAGTGCTACTTTGAAGAAATATCATGACATGCTTATCTTAATTTTAAAATGCTAGCAATTTTTCCAATATAGTTTATGAATTACATATGTATTTATTTTTAGTGCTCGGGTGACGAACACACAGCTGGGTGAAGATTCTTATTCTGGATATTTTGATCTCCAAGTCCGTCAGACTGGAGTTGATTCCATTCCACCACAAATCATTGTCCCACCTTCAGAAATGCAAGTTGTTAAGGGCACTTCAAATGTGCGGCTGGAATGTATTGCCAATGCCAAGTGAGTTCTTGTGCCTTCAAAGCTAGGATACTGCATAACTAACAGGAACAGAAAAAATGAGAATTTTTTAAAGCAAAATCATTTTGCAGAAGCAGCAGGAGACTGACTATTTTTCACTCCTCTTTGCTCCTGATAGTTGCAACATCTTATTTTAGGGATATATTTCATTGGACAACAATTGAGTTTCTAGTAATTTTATTAAATGCCAGCTCTCAGAGAAGTGTGATTTATTTCTCATGAAGCTGAACACACTCTGTTATTGGAAATGAAAGCAGCTTCTTGCATGTAAGTTGTTACAGAAGCAGAAACTTCAGAATTTCAGGCTATAAAAGTAGCATAAACGTAAATGTTTGCATGCAAGAATTCTAGATCATGTAAGGAAGTAGAATACTGTTTTTTTATTCCACAAAGGTCTTGATGTCAGCTTAAACTAAAGGTTACCAAACTTCTGGTTCAACCTGATATGAGCCCACATGCTGCAAATGTGAGATATGCAACACTGATTTGAAAGCTTGCACAGCATCAGGGTTCTACACCTAGAAGTAGAGCAATAAAATTAAGCTCATAATTTTCATACCATTTTTCACAAATGTAGGAAACTTGATATCTGGTCGAAATGTGAAAATTTTGATCCAAAAAATTTTTTATTTAAAATAATTTTGAAGTTGATTGAAAAACTCTTGGTAATTTGGATAAATATGTGAGGCATAGTTTGTTTTCTTATAGGGGAAAAGTATAAACTTGAATAATACAGTGAATGCTTCCCCTTGACCAGGCCATTGTACCAGTTGGAGACACTCTGGTTTAAGGATGGCAATCGCATGGAAGAAACAGGTCTGCCATATTCATTTGACCTTTGGAATCGCACACTGAATCTCATCTCTATAGACCAGAGACATTCTGGGATCTACAAGTGTGAGGTGAAGTTACGCTCCGACAATTCAGCCACTGTGTCGGCAGCTGCATCCATCATTGTCATTGGCAAGTTTAAATGTCTTCCTCCATTTTGCAATTATTTAGCTATTTTGGGACTTTCATATGAAGGACTTTTTTCCTGAGGATTCCTGGAAAGCTTTTGTCATGACTAGTAACTTCTTTCTCCTTTATTTAAATAGAATAAGTTACAAGACTATATACTTTTATTTTAGTTAACTCAAAAGTTGTGTTTTCAGTTCTGTCATGAATTTTTTATTAAGTCTCAGAAAAGCATCAGCAAAGCAGAATATATGAGAGTAAAAAATGTTTGTTTCTTATTGCAAAAGTGGCATTAAAAAATGAATGAAAATGATGAAATATATCAGGTTGTAAAGGTGAAATTTAGACATTTCGATTTTTTCTAGAAAAATCTAGAAAATGTTAGAACTTTCTATGTAGGTGTATAAGTAGAGTGACCAGTGGGCATTGTGGGCGTGAGTGCTTATCGNGACATTTCGATTTTTTCTAGAAAAATCTAGAAAATGTTAGAACTTTCTATGTAGGTGTATAAGTAGAGTGACCAGCGGGCATTGTGGGCGTGAGTGCTTATCGTGAACCTACAACAGATACATTGACACAAGACTGCACTCTAGTCGTTGTTGAGTTAATTGTTAATAAATTGTTTTCTGGAAAATGTCTAAATTTCACCTTTACAACCTGATACTAGTATATAGAATGATGCATAAGGAAATCTGCAAATATATTTGAATGGATCTCAGATGCTACTACCCATAAGGATTATGAAGTTCTAGGCAATTTCTGTGTGATGTTTATTTTCTGTGAAGAGATATTGCAGGTTATCGTTAGAGTTGAGACTATGCATTTCCAGTTTCTCAAAGAACCTCCATGATTTTTTGCTTTGTAGAGAGACCTGTGCTGACGAAACAGATGAGCCTAGAAACACTGACAGAGTTTGGGAGAATGGAGACGCTTCCCTGTGAGGCCATTGGGACTCCAGCCCCAAATATCTCATGGTTCAAAGATACTATTCTTGTCCTTAATGGATCCAATCCAAGGTAAGTTGTTAGATTGGTGCAGGGTGATTCTGTTATCTTTTATATTATGCTTGCAGGTACAATATTAGATGATTCAGCCTTTTGTTGTTTTTTTTTTTAAATTCCTCCTTTTCTCTGCTATCAGTTTATCTGAAATAGTCTATTGAGTAATCATTTAGAGTGTTTTTAGAAGAAAAGGCTTAGAACATCATCTGTACTGGAACTGGAGCAATGAAACCCTAGTACTCATACCATAACACTGAAGGTTAGTAATAAATGATGAGATGGATGTGGTTGTTTCATGTACCAAGGTACTCATTTGGGGAGGATGGTTCTGTAACTATTGAGAACATTGAGATGGCAGATACAGGAATGTGGCAGTGTATGGCTTCAAATGCTGCTGGAGAGGCATCTGCTGCCACTTGGCTTCGTGTTCGAAGTATGTTCATTTCTCTCATTCAATCTGCTTCACTCATGAACTTTCCTAATTGAAAGCGGTAGAGGGATTTATTACTAATGAAATCATATATAATTCATGAATGATAAATAATTTGTAACAAGCATAAGAGGAATTGTAATCATGATCAATAAATTCAGGTATTGGGAGTTCATAAGAAATTCAACTTAATATTCTTATAACATTGTGTTCCTTTTCCCCACTGGTGCACACACACCTGTCATGGTGTTTTCAGCCATAGTTGTGCAAAAGTGTGCTTGAGGTTCACTGCAAAGTCAATGTCTTTGTTCAGTTTCCTTGCCTGCATGTGTTTAGACACTTCAAGGTAGAGATGCAATGGCGTTTTTTGCTTATCTGGGACTGGCAAAAGCATAGCCATTATTTTTAAGCACAAATGCCTTTGGCTCAACTTGGCCAACCCATAAAAACTTAAAATTAGGGGCACAGAATAAGAACGAAGGAAAACTATAGCCTGGTGCTTTTGGAATCCCCAACCCTTGCCCTCATTGATGGCTGAGGTCTACTAATTCTTATGTATTCCTTAATTTTAAATCTAACGAGGTGATTTTAGTGGCATACAATATTGAGTTTTGTTAATCTATGTGAGGATTTAGCCAATTGCAAATGTATGGCATCTACATGCCAATCCACAATCTGAGCTAGTCCATCGCCTTGAATTTCAGTTCACCATTTTGTGGAAAAGCATATGTTGAACCTGCATTACCTTCCTACAGTACTGGGGACTGTAGGAAATATGCCCAGTAGCATAATTAGTGCTGGTACTAGAGAACTAATTCTCTTGCATTGCATCTCTACTACTTCAAGCTACCAAGCATCCTTATTGTCTGTTCCATGTTCCTTTTAAATAATAGAAAGTTAGGTAACTATCCTGAGAATTCAGGTAGGAGGCCTAGTGTTCCTTAAAAGAAAAGAAAGAAATGCAATCCATCAGCCAGCATCTACTTAGGATTACTATGGACTTTGTATAGTGTACTAACATAGGAAATGGTGATGGGTGAAACTAACCTAGAGGAATTTTCCTTCGAACTTGAAGCGTTGCGTCGTTTTGGGAAAGAGAACGGGATCCTAACCCTTCGACTCATCCCTGGGAACGTGGAAGATCCTCTGTCTGGTGCGGGCTGTAAGATCCTAATTCTCCTCCCCTGGAGTGGATTCTTTCTTTTCTCCTGTGTGTCTTGGATAATATATGCCTGACTTTCATTAAACTGCTGAAAACCAGGGGTAGGTAATCAAGGTAATTTGAATTAGACCTATTTGAATGGAAGACTGAATTTGAGCTCAAGCTTAATTAGAATAGTATAGTAAATAGTGGCCACATCCCTTGCTTATGAAATAGAATATTGAATATAGCATGGATGCTTAAATATTTATTGAGTCCTTGAGAAATTATATTCAGTGATTACCCACCCCTGCTGGGAATGCATCAAAGAAGCAGGGCACCCAAATGACTCTCATTGGCATAGGACTTCCACAGGCTAGGAAAGCTAAGAAAATTCAGGGAAAAAGAAGTGAGGACTGAAATTAGGGGTTCTGAGAAAATTTTCCAATTTCCTGAAAGTTAGAGAAATGAACAAAATTTTTTCGAGGATTGCATGGAAGTCGAGAGAAAAAAAAGATGCTTGAAGATCATTTGTGAAAATGAAAAATTTTGCTGTCAGGAAGCTAATCTCCTACAGAACTTGGTAAATCTATGATAGTTGAATCTCAGCATTCTTGGTACCTGATTCACTGTCGAACTAATCACATATCATTTTGAAGAGCTAGACTGAGAGCCTTCAGAGTAGAGCTGGCTTAAGATAGGACAAAATGCTAATTGAATCACATGTTCAACATTGTCTTTGAGTATGTCTTTTTGGAGCTACCTGCTTAGATACTTGCTTATAATTTTAATCAGAATGTATTTTTTGTGATTCCCTATGGCCAGGTACAAAAGTAATGGTAAATTTATTCATAGACTATTCCAGATACTCTCAGACAATTTGTAAAAGTTTCATCTGGGTGCCAGTATTTCACTTCTGTGATGCTTTTTTTTGCAGTTTAGAGCTATAAACAATTCCATATATATTATCCAAAATTCAGTCATGTGTATCCTTCTGCTTTTGCACAGTGCTGTTAAGTCCATTGTCTCCTTTGCACTGAACATGCTTGCTGTCTTCTCTCTATTATTTTATTGAACACATCTAGTTCCTTTGCTTCTTTGTTTGCTTACCTCAGTCATGAAATGACTGAGATTCTGCACTTATTTGGATGACTATACTCATTCAGCCTGGTTTTTAAACTGTCAAGTTGATGATATATATGACTGCATGGCACATTATCAATTGGACTCTGGTTGAACACAAGATCAGGAATGGAGTGCATGAACCCATTAGTGTCCATACAGTGTTTGTTTCAGAGTAAAGTGTCTGCCAGGGATTGCATTGACATCATACTTCTCAATATCTCAAAAGAGAGAAATTTAATTGTGTTTTTTTTATCCCTCCAGTTTTTATATCAAGTTGAGGAAGAAATGAAATTAAATCAATTGAATCATGGAACAAGTCTTATCCTAAACAATCTCCAGATAAAGTAACAAGATTGAAGTGGGACTTCTAAATTTTCATCCTTTCTTTGGTAAGATCCAGCTATATAAGGAAAGGGGAATTTGTGACTTTAAAGGAATCCTTTCCATATGCATGTCGTAGTCCTGCACCAAAAGGAGTACTTTCATGTGACCAGCTTTGTATTCATGTGGGAATTGGATTATGGTTTTGGAACTATACAAGACCATTAGTAATTTTGTGGATGCAGTTTTCAGCAGAGATCTTCTTTGGAAAAGAAGTTATGAAAAGGTACTGAACATACTCATGGCATGCACTTAGTCTTTATCTATTTAGCTGGTTGCAGCTGAAAATTGGGAAATATTTTTAAACCATGATAACGCTAGTGTTCTTAATTCAGAATTTGGGTTCAGGACACACCCGATGGTAAGAAATCCTTTCGTCTACAGCAACAGCTCCAGTTTGGGTGAAGAAACCAGTTGATATGACAGCATTAGATGGAAAGGATGCCACTATCCAGTGTCAAGCCAGTGGTTCTCCCACCCCAAATGCCACCTGGATCAAGCCAGGTAATCTTATTTTCCTGTATCAAGGAAATCCAGAATTCTTCAGAATGACCACCCTCTGTGAATGACAACCTTTAGAAATTTTTTTAATTTCCTCATTTATCCTGTTTGCATCCAGCATTCACTTACTGTTAGAACCTTTGCTTTCAAAGTATTACTTTTTTGTTTTTTAATGTTTTTGTTTAGAAAATAGGCTAAAACTCAGCAATAGCTAAGTGCAATTTATTGTTAAATAAACTTAAAAGTTTTCACATTGTGATTTTGTAATATTAGCTTAATGTTAAATTATTGCCAACTTGTAATAATTCTGATATTGTAAAGAAGAGCTTTTATTTAAGTTCCTCTGTATCAATTTGTAAGTCAAAACTGATCTACTAGTGCCCAATATTATATGATAAGTGGGATGCAAAGATATATGAAATCCATAATCTTTTGGGAAATAGTACTTCACACCATGGTGTCTATAACATGAAGGAACTGAATTTGTACATAGATGGAAAAGTGGTGGATGGTGTTGGTCGGCTCCAGGTCCTTGATTCAGGAGATCTCCTTGTTGCTGCTGTGAGAACCAGTGATGAAGGGATCTACCAGTGCACCAGAGCCAACGAAGCTGGAATGCTTCAAGCAACTGCTCATCTTGGTGTCCTTGGTATGTTCTCTTCTTCTTCCTCCAAAGAGGCTTATGGATGGAGAACTTACTCATTGGCTTATTGCTTAATAGTGAGGACCCAGATCATTCAGCCACCGGTTGACACCCGTGTCATCTTGGGTCATGTGGCGACTCTCTTATGCAAGGTCTCCAGTGATCCTAAAGTTCCATTCAAGATTACATGGTTTCATGATGGCGAGTGAGTTCCTTTCTTTTGATGCAGTATTTCATGATTGGTGTTGCTTTTTAAATCTTCTTCCTCTCTTTTTTGAAATTCTGATAGCATTTTTCATGTTTTTTTCTCACTTTGAAATTATGAGTTAATTCTAATAATCTTGTACAGAGATTGTAAACATATTGAAGCATGGCAGGTGACTTGTTGCAGTTTTTTTCATCTAATTGAATTGATTTTCATTGAATTTTGGATAGAATTTGAACTGTGCTCTGTCTCTTATCTGTGCATGTTTTTCTCAAGGTACATGGACCCACTGGCTTCCCAACGAATATCCATGAAGCAGGATGGAACCCTGGAGATCCAGGAGGCTCGGGCATCAGATGTTGGGGAGTATGCATGCAGAGTTACATCTGGTGGAGGGAATGAGAGTCGATCAGCCCATCTGGCTGTAGTCGAACTTCCATATGCACCATCCAATGTTAAGGCAAACCTTCTCCTTTCATCACCACATGTTGCCAATGTGTCATGGAGTCCTGGATTTGATGGCAACAGTGAAATTCTCAAATATATCATCCAAATGAGAATTGTGCCCAGTTCAGGTAAGGTTTGAAAACAAGGCTGAATTGATGAAAAATATCATATTTTTCTATTTGTTGACATGGTCTATGAAGGCAACACATTAAAATAAAAAAGAAAACCCTTATGATTCAAGAAAGAGATGAGAAGATGTTATAGGTGGAGAAATGTTTGATTGTGTGTAAATAATTTTAGGAGATAATGGTTATAAATGTTTTGTTATTTGAGTCACATCAACTCAGTAACCATGCAATGGTAGCCAAGTGAGGAGAAGGATGCCATTTCAAGTGACAATAAGTTAATTCTAATTAGAAGTATTTATGCATATTTTATATATTAATATATAACATCATAATGCTTATAATTTCATAATGCTTATAATTAAGTGTGATGTTTCTTTTAATGCATTTGTGAAGATTATGTAGATAAATTTATAAAAGTTGCATATTGGAGATTTGAAGTCTAACAAAAATTGGCTCAAAACCCATAAATTTTCACAATTCTGATAAAAATTTAGTTCTTTCATTTATTTATTTTGTCATGCATTAATGTTTTTATGTATTTGTAATTGGCCTCTATGTAGGACTTCATTAGTTATGTGATATTTGGGGGTCTGTATTTCTTTTTAAGGCTGAAAATTCAGATAATTCAGATCAGGGCTCCTCTTTTTGTGTGATCTGGTTTGAGGTACTAACTACCATAAATTTTCATATGCTCTATTATTTATGATTGTATTCTTTCTTTGAATAGGACTCCTTCCAGCCCCAGACTTGAGCTGGATGACAGCATTGGTAAATGTGAGCCATGATGATCGTTGGGCCTTGATATCAGGACTGCAAGCAGCAGCCTCTTATGAGTTTCGTGTCAGTGCACTGAACAGTGTAGGTGAGGGTATTCCATCAACTCAATCCAACATGATCACTCTTCCTCCTGAGCCACCTTCTGGTCCTCCACAGGTATTCACTCATTTTAAACAAGTAATATCTCATGTTGACATTGTACAATGACTTCACAAACTTTTGCATAGCATTGAAGCCTTCTTGAATCTATTCCTTACCCTGGCATATATTATATTCTATGTACTATTGATGATTTAGAGAAGCATGAAAGAACCTAATAGTGTATGAATTCATTTGGAATCCACTAAACCCTCCATAATATTTTGCAGGGATTGGTGGGATCAGCTCGTTCTCCCACAGCCATCATGATACAGTGGCAGCCTCCCCGATCCGAAGAGCAAAATGGCCGTATCCACGGCTACATAATTCGATATCGACTCTTTGGCTATGGCCACTCCCCTTGGTCATATCGGAACATCTCCAACGATGCTCAGCGGAACTATCTTATCCAAGAACTCATCACATTCAAGGACTATGAGATTGGAATCGCTGCTTTCAATAAGAAGGGAGTTGGGGTATTCAGTGAGAGCATTCGTGTCAAGACACGTGAAGGAGGTGCCTCTCATTTTCTGTTATTCTTAGTTAAGTCTTAGTAGCCCAATGCAGTAAGCTTAGACCAAGTGGTTTATGGTGTATAGGATAGCCCCATTTATTCTTCATGTAGAAAAAAATAAGTTGTACTAATGGAAGTGAGACAATGTTATCATCATTATCATAATTTTCATATGTATTCATTTGTAATTGAGTCAGGATGGTTTCAGGTATCCATATACCAAGAAGAATCTCCCTTTTCTCTGAGAAATTTTGAGGTGGTGGCACCCCCTGCCAAAATGTGGTTCCTATTATATGCTGTAATGATAGGAAATTAATTATCTTTGGGAAGCCATCTGTATCTAGAGTTCCAACTGGAAGCAATTTTCTGTCATAATCTAATGGAGTGACCCAGAATTAAGAGAGGATGGAGAAGGAAATGTGCTCAGTTCAATGGGTGTTGGGAGCAGGTGTTTATTTCTTGGAAAATAATGTTATTGATTATTCCATGAGTGAATCTATAGACACTGACTTTTTTGGATATCAGTTTCTGAAGGTGAGATATGATGAATTCATGGAGTTTGTTTTTCCTCTGGTCAGTGCCTGAGGCAATGCCAACAGAAGTGCGTGTTGAGGCAATTAACTCTACAGCTGTGCGCATTTGGTGGAAACCACCTGACCCCCAGAAAATCAATGGAGTCAATCAAGGTTACAAGCTCTCTGCATGGAAAGGTAGGAGCAATCACTAAGTCCCACACTGAGTTGTTCTGTGTATTCACATTGTAAAAGTAACACAAATTATTCTGAGAAAGTTTTAAGAAAAATTGAGTAAATTTTGAAAAAGAGCATGTTTTCCCTTCCAATAGTGAACCCATCCTTGGATGCATCGGTGGAACCTGCCCTGGTTAAAACTGTCAATCCAAGTCCCTTTGATCCTTTGGCGGAGCAGGAGGCCATTGTTGGTGACCTTGAGAAGTACATGGAGTATTACATCACCGTTTTGTGCTTCACTAATCCTGGTGATGGTCCCAATTCTATTCCTGTTTACACCAGAACCAAGGAAGATGGTGAGTTTTTTACTTTGCCTCTTGCTGGACTGGTATTTTGATGACAAAAAGATTGAATGGATTATGTTTCTCTTCAGTTCCGGAGCCAGTGAAGGAGATGAAATTTGAGAACATCACAGATAGGGAGGTGACAGTATTGTGGACTGCCCCTGAGCATGCGAATGGGGTTCTCCTTGGCTATACACTTATTTACATGGTGAAAGACCTGCCCCACACAGCTGACATCAGAAATTTGACTGCAGGAACTCTCAGGCTTCGAATCACAGATTTACAGGTTCACCTTCCTTCCTTTTCCACTCTTTAGCCCTTTCTTGCAAAGTGTCATAGATTCTTTTTTGAGTTAACATAACTGAACTATCAAACTTGCAGAATATGACCAGCCTAATAAATATCCAGGATTTAGCAAACATGAGGAATGAGTTTGAAATTTCCAGATCTGGCTATTAAAAGCAGCATTTTTGCCTCTCTGGGATTTGTGGATGATATGATGGAGTAAAGAAAATTTTTGATGATGGTTTCTTTGTCTCTCATTTTTGTAGTGCTTGTGAAGTTGCTTATAGGAGTTTGCTCAATATCTTTTTGTAGTAGTTGTATCTTTCCGAGAAAAATATGAGTTTGCCTGACTGTTGCCAATTTCCTGTAGGCTATGACCCACTATCGCTTTGAGATCTATGCCTGGACTTCAATGGGTCGTGGTTCTTCAAAAGTGGCAGTGATACAGTCTGGGGTGGAGCCAGTACTTCCTGACCCACCAACTAAGTTGGCTGTGTCCAACATTGAGGCCTTCTCAGTTGTACTTCAGTTTACTCCTGGGTTTGATGGAAACTCCTCAATCATCAAATGGGTTATGCAGGTCAGTGTAACAGAGTGCTATAATGCATGCATTGTTCCATATGGATATATGCTACCTCTACAGATAACTCTTCATCAATATTCTAGTAACTATGCAAATTGAGCTTATGTGATATAACTGTGTATGTAATGGATACAGCTATATTCAGTATTGGTACATATTTGGTTATTCTTGTGGACAGGCTCAGCCAGGTTTGAGTACTGATTGGGAGGTGGTGGACGAGGTGAGTGCACCTGATGCAGCCACCCTGACGGTCTCCAACCTCATCCCGTTCACGAAGTATCGTGTCCGACTCCTAGCAACTAACATAGTTGGCATGTCATCACCATCTGAGCCAACAAAGCCTTTTCAGACGATCCAGGCTCCTCCCGCCCATGCACCCAATAATGTCACCATTCGTGCTGTATCAGCCACAGAACTCCGAGTTCGATGGATTGTGAGTCTTACACACACTCTGTATCATCCCCCAGATGTTTTTTGTGTCTTTCTGTTGGTTAATTATTTTTTGCTTTCCTTGGTTTTAATTGTTTTTTTTATTACTATCATATAGATATCTATTTTTTTCCCAGTTATTGTTTCACTCTTGTGACAACTGACATTTGCTTATTTGCAGCCCCTTCAACAAATCGAGTGGTATGGTACACCACGAGGGTACAACATCACCTATAAGCAGGCTTCTCAGGATTCACGAGTTGACACGATCAGCATAGAGGACCATAATACCAATTCCTACATCCTAGATGGGCTGGAGGAATTCACTTCTTATGAAATTGTAGTCAGTGCATACAATGATGTTGGGGCATCTCCACCCAGCCCTGTTGCTGTTTCCAGGACCCGAGAAGCAGGTTAGTTGCCCTCAGTAATGTTATTTGTTGTTTTTGTGTGTGTTGATGTTGTGATATGGAAATATTGCTGATTTCTGGAATTCTGTTAAGAAATACATGGATGACTGGTGACAGTAATCAATAAAAAAAAACCAGGCCTGGTAAAACAGACCAGATTGTTTAGAAAGACTTTCACTTCCTCTTCTTAAAGATCTGACAGGAAAATCATCAACATATCTGTATGATAAAAATCATTGCCCCATTGTGGCAGTAATCTTAATACAGTATATGCTGCTATTTGGTAACTGGTTAGGGACAATTGTAGTGGTATCTTTCATCGTTATGACAAGTGTCTTCATGGCCATTGCTTCCATTGCAGCCCCAAGTGAGGGACCAGTTGCTCTGTCTGCTAACGCAACATCATCTACCACTGTTGTTGTGAGCTGGGGTACAGTTAAGGCAAGACATCAGAATGGCATCATTGAAGGCTACAAAGTCTACTATGGAGCAAAAGATGTCCCCTCTCAGGTAGCCTTAAGGATTCAGTACCTCATTCATCACTCTAAAACAAAATATTTCAAATTTGTGGAGGTTCCCACAAAGTCAAGGAAATTGATCATGTTCCAACAATAGTTTAATACAATTTTAAGTTACTTGAATTTTTTGCAAGTCAATAAAATTTTCTAAATGCATTTCATTGTAAACTTTATGCTTTTACATCATAGATGAAAGTCATGTGTAATAACACAAATTTTGATCAGAAAAATCATCCCTGTAATGAGAGTGACCATGCAATATTGGTATAACATACTGCCTTGCTATGACACAGTGCTTAGTTTGATGCTTAGATGACCATATCCTAGACTTTTTATTTATTTAACTTAAACTTATTTAACTTAAAGTTAAAATATAACAAGTCAGGAATTGAATCTCACATTTATGTGGGGATCCTGAATTGACCTATTTATAACTTCCTGGACTTCTTGACTCTGTAACTTGAATATCTTTGATTCATGAAGTCAATTGTGAGTCTTGAAGTACCTTATACTTTTAAATTTAATGTGTTTTCAGTAATAATGAAGGTTTCAAGGTTGTCCAATATGAAATAACTTTTCCTTCCTTTATTCCAGTACAAGAAGATCCCAAACAACAGTACATCTACCACAACCCTTACAGAGTTGAGGAAGTACACTGAGTATCACATCCAAGTGCTTGCGTACACCCGAGTTGGAGATGGAGTTCTTTCAACGCCCCCAGTCTTGATTCGCACCCATGAAGATGGTAAGGGTCTTTTCTGGTTTCACCTACTGTCAAAGTCAATCCTCTGCTAAAGTCTTGCTTTGCATATGCATCCTTCAGTTCCTGGAGCTCCATCAAATGTGTCCTTCCCTGATGTGTCATTGACAATGGCACGAATCATCTGGGATTCTCCACTTGAACCCAATGGTCAGATCCTGGCATATCGGGTCACTTACTACAGGGAGAAATACATGGATACCAACATCACTCAGGAGTTCTCACCAACTGCTCGCACCTATAGGTACGTTTCAATCAGGAGTTCCAATTGTTTTCACTTGAGAGTACCAGTTTCAGGTCATTTCATTACCTGGTAACTAATAGTAGTCATGTGATTCCCCAATGGTTAACCTGAATCCAGATTAAACTTCCCAGAAGGGGAAAATTCTCTTACTAAAAAGTGGACTTTCTGGATGGGAATTATAAGTTTTTCCTCAAATTTTGCCCTTTTTCAAAATTACATCTCCCCCCTCAAATCTTTATTACTATCCCTGACATAAGTTGTCTCTCCTCTCCAGGTTGTATTACCCATTGAGGATGAAAAAAAGGAGTAAGAGGGAAGAGTGATTAAGATGGGTTATTTTGTTTACTAGTTAAATGTTGGGGGCTTTTGGTTTGAATTCTTAGCACAGACTCTTCGAACATGCAGTAATATCCACTAGCTTCTGAATCACACTACTTCAGTACTTTATAACATATATGAAGGCTAATTGGCAGAGGGCTTCTCCTTTTGGGGTAAATAAATTTAAATTTCCTGCTTCTCACTCTGACAGCTTTCCAAGCCTACCCAGCAAGTTCGTTGCCAACTCTTATAGACTATTGATTTAGCTGCAGCTATCAGTGTATCAGTGAAGATAGTGCCTCTTTGTTAGACCATCTATGGTCTTGCAGTTCAGAGAAGACAGCAGCTGGGACCAATGAGTGGTGTTGCCATGCTTCACTAGTTAATATATTAGGTTTTTTGCAATTGCTCTTGCCTTGTGTCTCTTTACTCCTACGAGAATACCAAGTAAAAACATGTTGGTAACCTCTAAAGAAGCTCCATGGATGGAAAAAAAGGTATTTCGTTGAGAAATCAGTTGAGTGGGAGTGAGGATTCAGAAGCAATTTCATCATTCATCAATTGTTTAAACTGGAAAAGCAATTGCATAATGTGATGAGTACTGACATGCTTGGGCCTTTGACTTACTACTTCAGTATTTTATATGAAGACGCTATTGAGACTAAATTGCATTTTGTATTTTTTTAAACAGAGCAACAGGGTTGTCTCCTGAGACCTACTACATGTTCCTGGTGACAGCAAAGACAAATCTTGGCTGGGGGAAGACAGCACAGGTTCTTGTGTACACAACAAACAACCGCGAAGCACCACAGGCTCCTTCTCAGCCTCGCATCTCGCAGTCCGAGATCTTCAGCGATCGCATCACATTCACTTGGACACCTGGCCGGGATGGGTTTGCTCCTCTCAGGTTAGCCTGCACTTACATGGAGCTAAAGTATTTATGAAGAGTATGAAAAAGAAATTCATATTCTAAATTCCAATCTATGAATAATATCCTCTTCAAGATGTGTGTATCCAATATCTGAAAAACGTAAAAATTCATTTTAAACTATATTTTCAGTATCAAGTATTATGTGACATCAGATGTCACATGCTAGATTCAAGTGTGTGATGACCAGAAAAGACATAAGAGGGCCTTTTTGCTACTGAATATAATTAGGGGAGAGCTATGTGAATTCTAAAGCTTAGAAATATATATATGAGAGATGATGGAATATCAAAAGGCTGATAAAATAAATCTAAGAATGGAATGAACTTACATTTTTCGATTTTGCTTGCCTTTCAGATACTACACAGTGCAATATGCAGAAGGAAAGAGTGGTGGATGGCAGACAATCCCCCACAGGATTGACCCCATGCTCACCACATACACGGTAGACAGTCTGAAGCCTCACAAGGATTACCAGTTTCGCATCCAAGCAACCAATGACATTGGGCCCAGTGGCTGGAGTCCCTCATCGGAACTCACACGCACCCTCCCAGCTGGTAAGACATCAGAGCACCTAAGGTGATGCATCTGATGTCAACATCTTGCCTAATTATTATTTTTTAATCTCTCAGCCCCGAGCAAGACAGTAGGGGATATTAAGGTGATTCCGATTACACGGACATCAGTGAAGGTGAAATGGAGTCCATTGAGTGATGAGGCTTTCAATGGGGACACAGGGACTGGGGGGTATCGCATTCACTATCGACAGGTTACTGATTTCCCTTCAACACATAGTCTCCAACAGGAGGAAATATATGACATCCATGTGAGTCCCATCTTTATTGTCCTCATATTTTTTTCCCTCCTCCATTGCATGAGTACATAAGTGCATCCCTTGAAATGCATAGTTAAATTTAAAATCATATAGATGGCCTTCTTCAGCAATTTTTTGTTCCATTTTATAAACATTACTTATGTAATTTTGAGGTTATGTTAGTGCACCATGTAACAATGGTAGGCCTTGATCTCAAAGACAATTTTCCTCACCTGAATTGTTGCAGTCTTCGGAGGTGACCCTGCACGAGCTTCTAAGAGACCGCAACTATGAGATCCAGCTCCTGCCGTTCAACTCTCAAGGGGAAGGTCCAGCCAGCAAGCCTGTGGTGGTCTATGTAGGTGAGGCTGTTCCAACTGGGGAGCCAAGGACAGTGAAGACCAAGGCCATCAACGCCAACCAGGTTGCCCTCTCCTGGCTCCCTCCCAGGGAAAACCAGCAAAATGGAGATCTTCTTGGCTACAAGGTCTGTGTTATTTAGTGGAGATGCAGGAAACTGCTTGAAGATGAACCCTTACAGCTATTGAAAGAGAGTTTATACAGTGATTTTGGATTTTATTTTTATCCCTCCTAACTTTGAGATATATAGTTGTGATGTTAAGATAGCATGAGACCAGGGTGAGGCAGGGTAATTTGAACTACTTTTGGCATATTTTCAGGATTCCTGCATGAACACAATCTCTGAAAATTACATCTAGCTGTGAAGATTGTGTCATCAAGTCGTGTTTGAAAGCTAATCAAATTCAAAATTTCCTGCTCTCTTTCTTGTGATAGCTTATGTACAGTAATCAATATATAAGGGGAAACATGATGGAATGGTCAAAGAATATTCAGGCCTTTGTGATACTGCTAAGTTATCAGAAAAAATAAAAACAAGTGTTTGGTTCAGCTCATATATGCACATGTGCTCTTTTGGAATGCAGATCTTCTACCTGTCAGAAGATACAACAGCCGACCAAGAAGAGATGGAGGTGGTACCTGCTTCAACAACCACTCACACACTTTTATTCTTGGAGACATACACAACGTATGTCATCCAGATTGTGGCCTTCAATCCTGCTGGAGATGGGCCTCGATCTTATCCAGTCACTGTCAAAACCCTACAGGTTTGTATAGTTCCAGTGTTATTCTAAGAATTTAGAAAACTAATGCTATTTGGTGAATACTTTCAGTCAAGCTCAGTGCTGCTTGATGCTGATTACATGACTGATTAATTAATGAAACTTTAATCACATCATTGTTTCCTCACAGAGTAAGTAAATACTAGATCCTTCAAATGGAAATTTGATATCACCTCCAGTGTGCTGTCATTTCATTTGATTCCACCTGATTCCTCTTCATGTTGAATACATTTTGCATGATTTCATTACCTGCGATAACCCATAAATGATCATTTCAAGCTTTAGTGGTTTGTTGCAGTAGGTCTAAAAGTGACAACTTTTTGGCCATTCAGTCCATCATGTGAGAATTATTTAATTCCCAACAGGGATACCCGGGGGCACCAGGGGAGATGTTGTTCACAGACATCACAATGACGAGTGTGCGTGTGACCTGGAGTCCTCCTGAGGAGCCCAATGGAGAGATCCAGTATTACCTGGTTACATACAGGACAGCTGAGCCAGATGACAACTTCAGCAAGGAGGTGAAGCAGCGGGTGTCTGACACGCACCTCCTCGTCACTGACCTGGATGAGGAGATCACATACACGTTCTCTGTTCGTGCCTACACCATTGGCTTTGGACCACCGACAGAGGCTAATATCACGACTGGTAAGACACAACTTACCCATTTTTAGTAATAATGTAACATGTTAAAAAAGTCACTCAGCTCAGCTATATTTTCCATTGAATTGCTTCCTAATGATTTTCTAAGGCAATTTGCTCTCTGCTGACAGAGAGAACTCATAGCTGGTGTCTGGTAGTTTTTCCATATCTTTGTATCTAATTTCCAATTTCCTCAGAAAGAGTAAGAGTAAGTAAAGAATTGTTTTTGTTTTTCTCCAGCTGCTGTTTATTCGCTATGATTCCTTGCACTGGAGTAGGCCAAAGTCCATGCATTTTTGTTCTTGGAACCCAGGGAATTATTGGAAACAAGAACATGAAAGATTACAATTTTTTTTTTTCACCTGAGGTGGGAAGCTAAGTTGAATCACAAATGGAATGTACATGTAGTCAGTTGAGCATAAAGTTGTGCATACAGTCAGTATGATGATATCCCGAAATTCTATAAATCCCTCATTTTGCAGAAAAAGTAGTTCTCCTGAGGAGAGTCCCTGAATCTTTGCCTTTCCAGTTATTGGACTTGTTGTCTGCAGGTGAAAATAAGGAATGATAAGAGTCAGAAATGGGAAATTATTATTGCTTGGGTTTGTACATAGGACCCCAGTTGGGAAGTCCAGGGCCCCTGGAGGACCTGCAGGTTCGAGAGACCCTCTCTGCCTTCAGCCTGCATTGGAGCAATGGCAGGTCTGGTCGAGGACCTATCCTTGGCTATCTCATCCAGAGCATGAAGAAAGGTACACTTCTTCCCAATTTTGTCTTAGTGGTTGGCAAGGTACACATGCTTTCTCCTGTAGATGATTGAGAGAATGTTTCAGCCTCTTGATCATAATTTATAAATGGTTTCTGTGGTTACAAAAGTCTGGGGTCAAGTTCTTATGTGTGTAGACATGGAAGCCTAGTAATGAAAGTTGATCTGTAGAAATATAGGGACAGTATAAATGAAGGGGTGATGTGTTGCACTCCTACACCTCACTCCCCCATTGCAGTTATTGATTTTAGGAGCTCACTAAGGCAAACAATTTTAAGTTCCTGCAAGAGGTATGAAAACAGTCTTCTCTCAAAAAGATCATGGGTATGATCATTCTCACTTACTTTACTGACTTTATTCACTGTGCAAGCTCCTCAAAATTAGTAGAATATGGAGGAGAAATTTTGTCTTGCCCCAAACCTATCTCCCTGTCATTATATCAGTTGCTATTTAATGGTACATGCATACATACAGTGCTTAAAATTGCCAAAAGCATTTTCAAGTTATCTTGAGTGCATTTCAGAAGTACTCAGACTGCAGTTCTCAAGTCATGATTCATTCATCAGGCCATTAGTAAGCTCATTCATCAGTGAGAGACATTCTGGACATATAAATAGTATTTAACTATGATATGTATTTGATTGATGATTTAATTTGAGGTGGTTGTTCATTGAACTAAAAAAATGGATACTATACAAGGAATGAAGTTATCCAAAGCATGGTGTTATCCAAGATATCCAGGGTCCAAGGAAGTTTGACAAATTTGTTATTTCTTGACTAGATGAGAGGAAATGGGAGACAGTGACTAGGTCAAGTCAGGGACCAGCTGACTCATTTGCCATCCCATATGGGAACCTGCAACCATCAACTCTCTATTTCTTCCGGGTGATGGCTTACAATGCCTATGGCATCAGCTCTCCTGTGCAGACAGAGAAAGCCGTTGCCACACCAGCCAAAGCATATGGTTACACGGCCCAGCCCCCGTTCTATCGTCAGCCGCTCTTCCTTGTCATTTTGGCAGCAGCTGGGATTGTAGTAATCATTGCTGTGGTGGCAGTGCTTTGTGTCAAGAGCAAAAGCTACAAGTATAAAGGTGAGCTAGGGGGGGTAAAATGGTCAAGGTTGATTCTAGTGATCTTAAATACTTATTGTCTGACATGATTGCCATTAAAAAATAGTCTAATTGATCAATGTTGGGCCTAGTAAATTCAGCCTTGATAAAACTATGGAATTTCTTTCATGAAGTAAATTTAAAAAATTGTCTGCTAAGTACCAGGAATTAATCAAAGGTGGATACCTCACAACTCTCAAGAACCTCTTTTTTTTTTTCCTGAAATAGTTGTCAGGACATCATCCATCATGTCTGAATCCATGCAACAGAACACAATAAAATATACACTCTGCTTACAAATCTGCACTCTTATGATAATAAATCTTATTGTATTTATTTTCCTTCCTAGAAGAATCAACCAAGTCACAAGAGGAGACACTGAGCATGGATGAAGCTGAGACTGGCTTCATCCCTGTTCACCTGCGCAATTCAAGACGAAGTCTGTCCAAGAGAGCCTCGATTGTTCGTCGCTCTGGATTGTCCACCCCTGGAGCAATGGGGAAATCTCCCCCTCGACCCAGGCCTGCCTCTGTGACATACAGTGATGATGATAGTGTCAAGGGATATGATGAGAATCCTGATGACAGTGACTTGACTGAAAAACCTTCAGAAATCAGCTCCACTGATTCTCATTCTCAGGTTTGTTCTTGCTTCCCTCATCCTTTGCACCCTTTGCACCATAAAAGCATGCAGAGTAGGTGTACCTGTGATGTAATGCTAGTTTTTAAAATAATGCTCATACAAAAACAAATTGAGATTTAATTTCAATACAGTCAGAAAGGAATAGAATTGGACTGCACAAAATTGGATCAAATGGAATCTATGTGCAATATAAGGTAAGACCTATTCTCAGGATTACCTCCCAGGAATTCACTTTTTATTTTTAGTTGTGAATTTATGGACTTTTATCTATGCTAAATAGGCACCTAATGAAGACTGCAAAGCTTACCTATACATTGGGCCCTAGGTTTCTGACAAACCTGATTCCTTATTAGTGAGCAGTGTGTCCCACTCACATTGCTAGGATGCAGGGTGCAGGAATTTAAATCTGCTTTGTTTCAATTTTGCTCTCATTGCAGTTTTGGTTTTCACAGAACATAGAGAAAAATGCCCTTCCTACTCTTGCAAATTTCATACTGATGAGTAAAGAAGAAAGTGAAGCTTAAAAAAGATAAAAACTACTGTAAAAATAGAGTCTTGACAACATTTTTTTTGCAGAAGTGTCTTATGTCAAGGGGCTCTGCTTGACTTGATTTTGCTGCCTCTGGGAAAACTTGTAAACTGACATCCTGAGAAAAAAGGTTGTTTGATTTAAAAAAAACTTGAAACAAATGTGGGTGACTTAACTCTGCTTTGCTTTTGAACCCCTCAAATAATTTTTCTTGTGTAGATTTGTCTTTGTGCAGTGTGGGGGGATGAGGTTCACTCTCAACCTTCTTAGCTGTCAGATCACTATATATATTATGCCATTGTTCTTGTGATAATGTACTAAGGAGAGGGTAATTCCTATACATGCTGATCATACTTTTTATTTCTAAACTGGGATTAACTTCACACTGCAGAAAAATGGATTGTTTCATATTAAAATTTCAGGAAGTGAAATAAATGAAAACTTCAAACAAAAGACTGAGATCAATAAGAGAATCATATTGTCCTATGTTTTGGTCATCATTAAAGTTCAAGAAACTCATGTGTGAGCTCATGAACATGCTGCAGGGTTTGAAGTTTAGGTGAAGTCAAACTTGTGAAGCCTATGTAGCATTTGAGATGAGAAAAGAAGCTGAGTCACTTGACTTCCCTTATGAGTGTTATTTCCCCATAATTTGTGTTCTTCATATGAAGTACCCTTTCTGTTCCATGAAGAACAGAGCTTGCTGATGTGACTAGGACTATAAACCTCCTGACATCAAATGATGAAGTGCACAAAATTATGTGAAATCATTCAGTACACAATGGAAAGATAGATTAATTTATCTATCTCTTATGCCTCATCTGCTAGATAAGCTGTAGAAGTTTGACTTGGGCTAATTTTCATCAACACAATACCTTGCAACATTGTCAGAGATTGACAATAAAATTTCTTAAATGTGATTTGTAAGAAATTTAGGCTCAGTCTTATTGACCCCTCATTCATTGTGACCTGGAGTTGTATTAAAGACAGTAAGGAAATTACTTTTCATCTATCTTTGTATCCCTGAGAAGAAACAGTGCTATTGGTACTCATTTAGAGGTGGTTTTTTTATTTTCTACAGGCATCAGAGAGCGATGTGGACAGTGAACGATCGAACCCACACTCCTTTGTGAACCATTATGCAAATGTGAACGGGACGTTGCGGCAATCGTGGAAGAGGACGGCTCGGCCAGCTCCGACACCGATTCCGACCCATCTCCAGTCCAACATCCCTGCACCTGTGCCCCCCTCCCTCAGTCACCTCCCACTTCACCCTCCTCGAAATTACTCGAGTTACACAGACTCTGAGGCCGAAGGGAGTGCCATAGTTAGTCTCAATGGAGGCCAAATCATTATGAACAACATGGCTGGGTCTCGAGCACCCTTGCCTGGGTTCTCCTCCTTTGTGTGATGATAATTACTCTTCCTGGTATTTTTTACTGTACCAGGCAGTTGATTTTGATCTCCAATGTGATATCTGTAGGTTTAGGTTGTTCCTTTCTCAGCATCTGACTCTGTATGGTTTCCAATCTCTGCGCGTTCTTGCTCCATCTGAGTGTTCCTTTCCTCTCCTTGTCTGTCCATACAGAGTACAAAAACTCAAGAGATGCCTTCCCTTGCTCTCATGTGCCTTCTCTAACAGATGGTTGTTGTTTAGTGCATATCAGATGTTCACTGCCTGCTCAAGGACTCTCAGCTGACATTGTCTGACAGTTTTTTTTATATATAAATAAATGTGATTGATGTGTGTGAGACTTTGTTTTAATTTCTCAACATTTCATAACACATTTTTTAAACTGATTAAAAATGATAGCAACCTGTGAACTATACCATGACAAAAAATAAGAAAGTTGAGGAAGCAACGTGGGAAGAAAGTTTGTGCCAATTTTGACCCTTAAGGAAGAGACTCAAGAATGTCAAAATGCATAACAGTGACCAGTCATAGCTTATTGAATGGTGTTAAACGATAATTTAAAAAACACTGATACACTATACAGAATCTATTGCATGTCACATTTTATCATAAAGAAAAGTTCTCAAACTTTTCAGTTGTCTGCCTCCCTAATGACCAAGGCTTTGCATAGCACCCCCCCCCCCCATACCTTCTGCTTTATTTCAAAACAGGATATCTTTCCTTCCTTTGGGAATTCCCTGAATATAATGTGAATGACTAACCAAAGAAGACTGAATGCTGAAACCTTTAGTTAGCAGTTCTTTAATCCATGAACTCAAGGGGGGGGGGGGAAAGATCCTTAGCCTTAGGACCCCTTTATCTTTCTAAAATGAGGCTTCAGCTTTTTTGCCTAATTTTCTCCTGACATCTCAATAATTTTATCCTCCAGAAAAAAAGGCAATAGGAGGTTTGAAGTGCTGAAAGGAATAATTTATCTACAATAAATACTTGATAAACTGAGAGTTTTCCTCTTGCTTAAAACAAACTTGACACCCTGCTGTATTGCAGCATACCTACAGCAAAAAGAAAAATGATTGCCACAATTCAGATTTACAGCTAGCAACTGGGCAATCAAATCAAAGTGTAATGAGAACTATGAGGGTGCTTTTATGAGCAATAATGAGAATGATCAAATCTGGGCTTGATGGTAGAAACAATGGCACAAAGCCAGTTTTCATTATCCAGATGATCATTGATATTTCATCTTCATTGCAGCTCCTGCAGAGAACCAAGTTTCACTCTGATAAAAAGAGGCAAATGGGAGGTGAAATTTCAAAACCTGAAGGAGAACCACAAATAATCCTCTTCAATGCCAAGTCAAAAGTTAGGCAAAGATTTAACAGGAAAGAACCTAGATCTTGATACTGATTTTGTCTATCATTTGAAATTTTGCTCCACCTGTGGAACCAAGCTCTTCCAGGTCTCCCTGTTTTGTTTTCAACTATTTCTCCACAGAAAACTGGTGCACCAATGCACCAAGTTATAAGCTAGTTATAGCAAAATCAAAACTGAAATGTTGGCTCAAAGCAAGCGTAGAAGCTAAGTTGAAGGCTTTGAAGCTAAGTTGGCTAATGAAATGCAAGAGTGAGTTGAAAATCAAGTAGATGAATGGAACATTTGGTTTTCAATGCCTACATTAGGGAATTACCTTCATTTAGTGTTGTACTCCTAGAGAAGGAACAAGGAGGCCCTTGATCTTATATCCCAGGAAAAGAGCAGCAGATGAGCTCTTTGTCTGTTAAAGTTTCTATCCCTCCTTACATCTGCCTTGAGTGCCTTGACTTGGCTAAAAAGGTATGTAATAATTATCCAATAAATTGCAAGTTCAGGGTGCATATTAAAATTCATTTAAAGGAAGGACGAGGAAAAGTAAAAGTGCAGGCCCTGTCATATCCACCTCTGATATCCTTTCACACCCCCTACTTCAAGAACTGTTGCCTTTACTTTTGGCATCTATTCAACATGTTCTGGTCAGAACCTGCATCTGCTGAGGGAGGAAGTTTGGAACGTCTGGTCCAAAGGAATCTGGCCCGGTGCATCATCAGACTTTCCACCGATGGAGCACACATGGGCCATACTACAAGATTCTGTCCTCAAAGCTCCTCACCCCCAAAACAGGGAAGATTTGGTGACTTGACTCACCAAAAAGTGGAATTCAATCTTGCTGGCCACACTGGAAAACCTCATCGAATCTTTCCCCAGGAGGATCGAGGCTGCAGCTGCTGTTGGTGGTTGAACAACCAATTACTGAAACAAGTATGAGCAGTTGCTGTTTTGTTTGTTAAGTTTGTTAAGAATTATGTAAGTGCAGCTTGTCAAAAATGCATAGAGACTTTTGTGCCACCCTGTACATGATAGAATCTCTGTGCCTTGTTCATATGAATAAAAAAAGTTGCTACTTTCAGCATGTGCTTTATTCATTAAAATTGGAACTTTCATTGCTGATGCTAAAGTCATCACCTGGTTTCTGACAGTCCTCCAATCCTCATTTAACAGAAACACCATTTCATCCAAAATGCAGAAAGAAATATTGCTCCAAGGAGCACTTCTGAAACCTACAATGCATTGAATAAAGCTTTCAGGTCAGGATGACTGACCAACAAATTCATTTGAGGCTGAGAGAAGAAGCTCTTCAGCCACTTCTTAACATTTGCAGGGATCTCAGAAATGGCACAACTCTTCAGCAGCAAGGATGAGATGTAGATGTCGGCCAGAGTGATCTTGTCTCCAAGGAGAAACCCAGAACTTGTGCCAAGCCGACCATTCAGGGAGCGGAGATAGACCTGCTTTTCTTTAGCAGACCCCCAACAGAGGCCCATGTAGGCATCATCCATGAGATGGTCGATCAAAGTTGCCCTTTCAGGACTTTCCTTCTGTGGACTCAAATTGGGGATGATGTGAGCCAGGTAGGATACGATAGTAGGCTCAGACTCCACTGGGAACTGTTGTATCGGGCTCACAAGCATTCTTGTTCCACTTCCTGTGAAGTCAAGAGCAGCAAACTGTACAACAGTCTATTGGTACAGGTATGTATTTTTCTCATGCTACAAAAGTAGTAGAATTTCATCAGCAAATCGCAATAAAAATTTTGAAGGAGAACAATAGGGCTAATTTCTTTTATATTTCTTAAATGATGAATAAACAAAAACACTGCTGGACAAGATGACAGTGGCAAAAGGCTCACCTAATTTCCAAATAAGCATAATGGAGAGTTGAACTCCCATGCGGTGATCAGAGGGGTGGGGTAGGAGATTGTTGAGAGCCTTGACAAAGGGAGAATCTGGAAGACTGGAAACAGATGAATGCCTGTGAACAGAACAATGGACCTTGAAGTCCTTCTCCAGCAGGGGCAGCAGAGACAACAGCGAAAATGGAGGGTCCAATGGATCAGCCCACACAGTCACAACCAAGGGTGCCTGCAGCCAAGGGAGCAAATACATTTCAAAAAGTGATACATGGAAGGATTAAGTAGTGGCCCATAAAATGACAGCTCCTACCCCCTCAACGGCAACATCCACAATTGGTTTGGGGAAGCCAATTACAGGGTTCAAATCTGGGTGCATTTCTTCATCTAAAATACATTAGTGATAGTTTATTTGTTGGTGGTAATAAAAACAGACAATGGACAATTTGCATTCATGTGGGAATTTTCTGAGTGGTACAAAATGCTGGGGCTGTATTCTGTTTTCTGCTCCCTCTTGAGAGTCCTGATGAGCAATAATTCCCCACCAGTTGTATTCTACTTGAGATGAAAATCATGAAAATGGCATATATTGAAATATGTCTAGATAACTCTGAATTTAGTAAGATATTCATTCTGGACCTTGCATATTTCACATCTGCTCAGTTTCATCTGTGGAAAGGGGAGGAGAATCATTTTATGGGACAATATAGGCCGAAAATACTATATTTATGACTCACTTGTCCTAATTCTAATTTTATGACATTCCCTGTCCTGCCTGCAGTCTTGATATTGACAGGGACCTTAGCAGTCACTTTCTGCACTCTGTCCTGGAGTTCCTTTATGCTTGATAGAATCTTTTCTTGACGTTCCAGGAGAGCCTCGATCTCTCCATCATCTTTTTTCTGTACCATATGAGCAAGAATTGCAGAGAAATGCTCAGTTCAACATTGACTTTGGTTATAGAGGTATGCCAAACAGTCATCAACTCCAAAGTCAGGCCGAAGATATTGCACTCACTGCTGGGACATCTTTGCCTTGTCCTTTGCCCTTATTCTTGTTAGGGGTAGACCGAGTCGGCACAGGATTTTCGTCGATTGCCATCTCGCCCGACACTGTAGTCACAGGACCATGGGTCACGATCGGCTTCAGTGAATACATGACCTTAGGGAGCTCGATCGGACTTAGATTCACGATGGGTTTCAGAGAGTACATTTGCCGACAGTGAGTCCCCATTTCCTGATATATGAACACCCTGATAATATTTATTTACCTGGAGGAAGACCTGACCTTCAGCTTTCCAATGACGTCCGATCGCGAGACTCCTTAAACTAGCATGTGGCAAGTTGCGGTAGAGGCAGCGGCCATTTTATATGGTAGAGGAGTGCGGACGTTGAAACATAACGTCAGTCGGCGATCAAATTTTATACTCCAATTGCACAAAAAGGAAGGAATCGCGAGTGAAAATTGCTTTCTTTCTTTATTTTCGGAAAAATGATAATGACAGGACTGAAACAACGATTGAGTAGGCTCCGGCAAGAAAATTGCTTGATGCGAAGCTCGGACATCTCTATATTAGTTGGTGCGTCTGCGTCTCTGTTCAATCTGAAGGCACCTAGACCCGCGAAAGATTAAGCTTTGCCAAATGTCTCTTTCAGTCGGCATTCTTTACGTGGCGGGTTCCGAGAGTTAATACTTGGGCTGCGGATAATGTAAGCTCCAAGAATATTTCAAGCTAAACCAAGTTTGATTTCGCTTAACAGCATAACTTGCATGTCATGGGTTAGGTTAGGCCTATGACTAATTAATTTTTTATTGTATTAACCGTCCCGTCATTCCCCAATTGATGGAATTGGACGTACCACGGCAATATCAGATATGGTGTAAGACAGACTAGATTAGGAAAAAAAGTTTCTAGTCTGACATCAGTTTGAGGACTCCCAAAAGAATATCCACCTTGATACATGTTTGCCTCATTGTGGAGGGCTTTAGTATTAGTTCCACTATTTTCATAGCTATCTGAAAGACCTTGCCTTTTGAAACTTTGTTCATAGATAACTTTCGTTTGTTGGGTTAAAATTGTTTTCCTTGATAGGTATTGCCTAAGTCAGTCTGTTTTGTAGCTGTGAGGTAGGGTGGCCAGGTTTTTTTTTTCAGGAAAAACTAGGACATTTTCAAGAAATTGCCCAAATTTTAGTCCTTTCAATGTGGAAAAGCTAGAACATCAGAATTGAAATGAAAATTAAAACTGGGCCCTAGTCTGAAAAACCAGAATGTCTGGTCACCCTACTATCAGGTTAAGTGGTGATGACTACCATGTTTGTTGCTTGGCAGCAATGGGATAGTTCATCTTGTTACTCTCTAGTTCTTGATATGCAAGTGGGTCTTGGCAAAGAGATCGTTGACTGACAGTATTTTCTAAGTAGAAAATACTTTGTAAATGATCTGTGGGGCAAGTAATTCAGAAGTTGTATAGTCTTGCCCTATAGCTCTCATGTGTTAAGTAGAGATTTTCTTCAAATACTTTGGGTTTTTTTACTCTTTAATTTATTCTGCTGTACAGTCATGCACAGCTATAGTGATGTTGCTTTCATTGGTGATTCTTAATTCATCACCATTCACTAAATTGTGGGCTCTTTTGAGATTTGCAGAACTATGTAATTGTTCTTTTGGTAACTCAAAGTAGGTTTATCACTACAGAACCTTTGGAAGTTTTGTGGATTAATTGAAATGCTTGGACAAATTGCTTTTGGAGTTTTCTAATAGAATGAAAATCTTGTATCTTTTAGGCTATAGCTTCATGTCTTCCTCTATTACAGCTATATTGCTATCATTTCTGTGATGGACAAAATATCCCAAAGAAAGTCCAGCTAAAGTTTCTCCCCTTTTCAACTGCTTGCCATTTGAAAGCAATTTAAAATGAATAATTAATACCCCCAATTGAAGTTACAGAGACAAGGCCATAAATAGGGCACATGTGAAATTTCTCTTGGGATAAGAGCATGTAACAGTCACTTACTTTAGCTCTGTGAGCTAATCCCAGTGACTGTCCCATGTCAGAGTGCTCATATGAGGTATGCCTAAGCCAAGAATAGGGCACCTAGGATTAGATGTGATGCAGTTCCATAAGTATGTTATTTACTGCAAACTTGGACTAGACTTGGCATATGGAACATCAATTTCATAAAATGTTGCTTTGGACAAACCTTTATGCAACAGAGTATGGAGAAGCTTCGCAAGTCCTTGGAAGCACTGGAAAAGAGAGACTCAAATGATCTGCCAGAGTTATATCCGGAGCTTGTTGCAAAGACAGTTGGCCTAAAGAAAACTCAAGAAGCTTGGGCCAAATATCATAAGTTATACCAACGACACCTTGATGCCTGTGATGAGGAGGCAAAGGATGAAGAAGGTGAGAAAGTCTAAGACATATACAAGGTTGTTTTTAAAAAAATGTTTCCACTAACTGGGAATAAGCAACATAAGTTTGGAATTTCATATACTTTAATACCAAGTTTTAGATACAGAATTAAATTGTATCCATTAATGTACTTTTAAGCAAGAACATAATCATGAACACAATGACATTGTAATTGGATTTGAAAATCCCTTTACAATACTTTCCTATTTTAGGGGTAACCTATTTTTTTGGGCCACCCTGTGTATATGGTAATAAGTCTTTTAAAATGTTAGGTATGTGTGTAAACGTTAGTCATCAGGTGAACCATGGGATAATAGGTGTGGACAAAGGTACCAATGAGCACTTAGTTACATGGCTGGAGAAAAATGTATGAGAATTTTAGGGCATTTCAGGGATATGAAGAAGCTGTTGCAAAAATGAATATTTCAGGTTATACTTATCGCATGATTCTTGAAAAGGGGTGTTTTTTATTGTTTTTTTTACCTCATCTGGTATTGGATGATTTTCATTTATTTGGTGTATTTTGTAGAGCAGCTATATTCATTTCTGTGAACTTTCATGATAGAATTGGGATCTTGTTTTTGCCTACTGAGAGAAGGTGTTTCACACCTATGTTTTAGCAATTTGTGCCTTGCAATTTGCATGCTTATACTGCTTTCAACTAACTGGGCTGCTTTTCTGTCCCTTTTTTTGCAGGATTAGCATAGACAGAAGCTATGATCTATGTTTAGGCTTCATTGATCCATTGGTTTGTGCCATTTTTTTCATCTGCCTGTTACTTGCATTCACCAATTCTGGAAAACCTTAAACTCTACATCCCTACTTCATGTTTTCTCACTTTGATAAAGTTTCCAGTTTGGTTTATTTTCTCAACTAGGAGAAACATAGAATATGCTTAGGGGTTGAGGCCTTTTAGGCAAATTGGCATTTTGATAATTGTGTGTATAGGCCTACTGACACCCTAAATAAGCATTTTTATGGGATGAGAGTATATATTATCTCTCATGCTGTCTCTTTATTCTGCCTTAGAGAAGGCAGTGGTCGATGCAAAGCATGTCGAGGCAGAGAGAGAGAAGGACGACACCAAGAAGAATCTGGAACTCCTAAGGCAACAGTTGGAGGACTTGGAGTTGAAAGAAGTATGTGTTCTTCAGCTTTAATGGTCTACTACAAGGACAAGACCATCTAATAAGAAGTCATGAAGATGCACTTCATGCTTGAATGGTCTTGAAGCTAATTTATCCTAATTTCTATTTCTCAGGAAAAGGAGAGAAAAGCCAAGACTGAATTGAAAGAATGGCTGAAGCAGTGTAAGAGTGAGGACTCTTCTGTGAAGGCAAGGAAAGAAAAAATATCTTCTGGAGCTAAGGAAGCAGCAGAAACGCGGTTTGTTTCTTAGAATTTTTCATGCTTTCATGCTCTTGTTTTTAACCTGAGGTGCTTAGTTTCCATAAGGCACCAGTGCTCTGCAAGGGCTGATTTGAAGCATTGAAACCACCTTTGATAGTTTGTACAATGAACTTTTGCATGGTTCATCTGAAGCCAGTCACAGAAGTAGTCCTGGCAATTTATTGGATGTTTCCTGATTTCTGCACCCTGCACTCCATGACTCCCAAAAGCTTCCCTCTATTTCATTTTGTCATTTTCTAATTTTGATGCCTTGAAAAAGTAAAAAAAAGTGAGCATTAAATCTACTACTACTCCCATTGGAAACTTCCTCAAGACTGCTTCATACTACCTCACATCTGACTGAATTCTGATTCTCAGTTGCACTTAGCACCCATCTGTATTTTTCCAATATTCCTTAGTCTTATTTTTTAATTATGGTTCTATGACAGGGCTCTATGCTAAACTCTTTCCTGTGAATAGGAAATGTAGGCTCATTTTTTATGAGGCTGGTCTGCAAAGTAGAATGATTTAAAATTTGCATGTTGAGCATGACAGAGCCATTTCATGAAGTTGCTTCATTCAGGAACGTTTGAGTTACCATGGGGATTGACTGAGAATGTATTTAAGTTTCTGTGTATTGTAAATCATACAGATCAGGGTGTAGCATCACCTTTCCATCTTTACTCACTGAAGAATCTGTCTCTTTCAGACAACTTGCAGAATTTGTGAAGAGCATATTGCCCATACGGTTTCAAGATGGGCAACAATCTGGAGTTTTCAAAGGCTGTATCCTTTTCTGTCTTAGATTATAACTTTAATGCTGGTCCATAATCTTTTATAGATATAGAAAAATTTCGTGATTTTATTTATTTTAGCACTGAGGTTGTTACACAGTTATACTTATTTCAGGATGTTGAGCCCTCAAAATTTCCATATTTTCTCTCCTGCCATCACTAGCTTACTTGCCTTTCCCATGATTAAACTGTCTCCTCCCAATAAGAAATTAAGAATTATATATAGTGTTTGAGAGGATCAAGACAAAAGATTTGCATGGGCACGATTTCACAGTACAGGGTTTTAAGGAGGAGTCCTAATGACATTTTTGTGGTCAAGGAATTCTGGAGGATATTGTTAGCTGAGAGTTTATTCACCTTTAGGCAATGAAGTGCAGGAATATGAAAATATCAGAATTATACATAAGTCATTTCAAGGGACTGGCATTGTTAGCAAGATTTGTTCAGATCCTGGTAGTTGTAATTGAAGCTGTACCTGTTGGATTGGCAATGATATTGGCTGAGGAAGTGTTAGCATCTCTTGCTGAGCACTGTAGAACATTTAGTTGCCCTTCACATGATCTACTACATATTCCACATGGGCATACTGTAAAGGGATTGTGATATTTCTTTGACTTGCAGAGAAGGAAGTGAAATTGCTCATGTTGAGTTGCATAGAATTGGCTGGAAGACTAAAAGCTACTTCTCCAATCAGTTGAGAGTGTTCTTACCTGTACCCTTGATTCTTTGACAACAATGAAACAGTCATCATTCAGCACGATGAGAAACAGAGGCCCAAGAAGGCTGTTCCATTCCATTTGGACAGCCATGACAATTCCAAAGACTACATCCAGAACTACCTATGGCAACAAGCAGAATCTGCCCATAATAGTGGTGTGGACTGGAGTGATGTGTTCTCAGAACCATAGCCAGGATTACAGGCAAGCATGGAACATTCTACAGTATCCCATGTGAAATTCTATGGTTCAAGATGTTATGTTTATATTTTCTTATGTTCTTTCACTCAACTTTGTACGACAAAAAGAAAATTGTAATGTTCACATAGATCTTCCATTAAAATGTTAATGGGCAACTGGACTGGAATACTGATTGAGAGTAAAACAAGAATAGGAACTTTTGACAAAAGCAGGCTGAAATCCGCCTGAAGCTTGCTTGTTAACACATTTGCCATTTTTATCCTGAGTGTTGAGTCCAAGTGTGCTCAAAATAAATTGTGTTTTCTCACAGCTGGTGTTATTTGTCTCCACCTCTAGAGTAATTGATCGGCTACAGCTCTTTTTTATCATTGCAAAAGTCTGATTGGTTTTGTTTTCTGATGTTGGTATCCTTCAATGCTCTAACTCCAAAATATACTATTCCAAAAGCAACTGAGAATTTGCATATTCCCAGCTGGGAAAGAAAGTCGTCAGCCCCATTCGAAGCAGAGCTATCCATGGCCCTCCTCTGATTGAATTTGTATCCTAGCAAGAAGGGGAATAAGACAGGATCATTGGGAATGTGTGTGATAGGAGCCAAGAAGGTACAGTTACTTGTGGTTTTCATCTGACCAGGTCTGGAAGTCTCGCTGCTTGTTAATTATTGGCGATCGAAGAGATAAAGGAATTATAACGATGCACAGTTGACATGCTGCATGTCAAAGTTCGACGAGTCAATCGATCATTGAATCGTGAGAGCCTTGCACGATATGCAGTCTTCATTCTAGGCTGGCGTTGAAGTCATTGTAGCTCGGTATAATCGCAACTTCCTTCAACACACCGGTCGAAAGGAATGATTCTTCCCTGTTCCCCGCAACGCAACGGGATCCTTCAAAAGGGATACGATGAGAAAGCGAACGAGAATGACTGCAATGATGTCATGAGGCTCGTTATCTGCGATAGTGGCCCCTCTTCTCTTGCCCCAATTCAAAGCTGTCGAGAGTTCTGGATCATTTGGCATCACGACAGAATTCTACATTGGTGCATAACTGCATTCACATTCTTTTTCACCAACCTACCATGACTTATAAAAAAGGTATGGAGCTGAAAATGTAAAGCTAAGGAGCTCTTTTACTTTCATAGGAGTCTATGTATACTTAAAGGACCGTTAGCTAAAGGACCTTTCAGCATTCGGAACAATGGAGTTGCTACTCCATTGTTCTGCCCATTAATGAATTTTCTACCTGCATTGCAAGAGCTACGCTAGAATGAATTTCTGTTCGACACCCAGCAACAGCACTGCTTTCTTTGACGGTAAAAGGATTTTGAAACCTGGAAAATACTCGAGAATAGCGTGGTCGGTCCGAGGACTGCGAATTCTAATCGTGCACCTTCCTTGGCACTTTTCAAGTCCATTTGTCAATTTGCAGTTACAGACAGCAAGGATGCAGGTCGACTAGTGGCAGCCCCAGTCCCTACTGCCGACTCGATCGTTACTGGCTCCGTCTCCAAAATGGGCATGCCCAGCAGGAGTTATAGGGAGGAGGTCAACCAGCTACTCTGCTTGGTTTACGCAGAGCTGGTGAGAAATCTGGGTAGGGCTGTAGATCCTTACGCATGAGCCTGAACCTCTACGCATGAACCCTTTATTCCTTGTGGAGCCGAGACAGGCGAGTTCCAGACAGCCAAGTTCGGGGAAAAGCTGCAGGACGGAAAATGCCACCCGCGTTGGAGGTGGCATTGCCACGACAGAATCACAGCTCAATTTGGCACCGGCAAAACCAGCAGGGCCGTAAACAGCTTCGGCTGAGGGGGTCGTAATGGTGCAGGACAACCGGACTCGGCCACAAGGTGAATGGAACTTGAGAGCCGGTAACAGACAGGTCGGGCTGGGACAGGATTGAGTGCCATGCCATCAGTGGCGTAGCGTGGTTGGCATGGGCCCTGGTGCAAGGAATGAAATGGGGCTCGTTCAATTTCTTACTATTGAATTATGTGGGAGTCATAACTTTTTTGCTAGTTTTCTCCGGCAGCATATAAATCGTGGTCGGTAGCTGAATTCAGTGTGGAAGGCAGTGGCGCAGGGGTTCTCAAACTGGGGAGGGGGGGGGGGGGGGGGCACGAGAGGTCATGGGAGTTTCTTTTTCATCTATCCATTTTTTCTTTTACTGGAAAAAGGTTACATTCCTTCAGCTGTTAATAATAAATTAAAGCAATTCAAGGGGGCGGACTTATATATAAATTCGATTCCTTTTTCAAGGGGTGTACATTTCTGTCGGCTATTTCCTACGATTCGAATGAAGGTAACAAATGAATCGGCGGTCCCTTTGGGCTGTAACTTGAATGCTCGAGCCCCCCCTTAATCCAGCCATGGGTGAATGGTATAGGAAGTGGCCACCACTTCCTTTGACCACACGAAGCGGCGTGTTGCGAATGTCTCTGTGCAGTGTCCCGTTGAATGCCTTTGATTCCTTTTGACCTTCGTTTTCAGCTACTGGGTTTCACCTCTTCCTGATGCCAAGGGGCTCCCAGCTAACGCCTACCCCCCTCTTCGTAGCTCGGCGTCTGGGCCCCTCTGGCCCGTGGGCCCCGGTGCAGCCGCACCGCCTGCACATTCGGAAGCTACGCCACTGCATGCCATCGTGCGTAATGCCTAGGTATATGATCGATCTCGTCTTCCTTGTCGATTGCACTTTTAATTAATTTGAAATTAGGAGATTCAAACCACAGAAGGACTTCAGTACCGGAAAAAGGTATATATATTCATTTCATTGCCATATGAAATTCAAGGTATGGTCAATCGTCACGAAAAAATATGAAGACGGATGTGTTGAAGTTGACTCATCAGCATTTGCCTTCATGGCGGATTTGAAGCCTGGAGTTCTTGCATTTGGCCACTTCGTAGGCACACTTGTTCGGGTACGTTTGGGAGTCACTGGCACAGATCGGACTGTATTCCAGCGTGCAGATTCTGTCGCATGGACCTACGGAGGAAAGCAGGGGAAAGGTCCGCGGATTATTAACTTTTAGTATTGATTAATTTTACTTATTTCTTTTGAAGTAGGTTTTGAAGTGCCACGTCCGTCCGAGACTGGAATCAAAGCACTCAGTCTAGACTTTTCACCTATGCGAGACGTAGAACTTTGATTTTTTTTTTTTTAAAGGAACAGCAGAAACGCAGAAGAGACAATTGAATCTCCTTCCGGGTATCTTCTCAGAACGTTTTCTCTAACCTGCAATACCCATTTCGCATCGCTGAAAACCGTGGTTCGAACGGTTTTTAGTACTATTCCCCTCCATATTCTGCTCGAAAGACAATGACAAGGGAAATAATAATAAATAAAAAAAAGCTAGTTATCGGTCAGGTTATCTTAGGCAAATTTTTTGATGAGAGAATTTCATGAAAGCGACGTTGCCAAATCTTGCGTTCTCCAGGTTAAACTGCTCGACAAATAAGTGTAGAAAACATTACTAGTTCCCGTGAATGTTTGGAACAAGATCCATCCATTAAATCCATACTTCCCGCGGAGATAAAAAACGAAAGAACTGGAAAAAGACTAAATCTCATCTAAAGGATCGAAGAGGAAACGGGCATTATTGTCGGGTCGATATCGTGCGACCGACATCGCTTAAGGAGTTCCTTTGCTTCAGGATTTATTCAAGTATGAAGATGTGAGACTTCTTGTTTCTATCCCCTAAAATGACACTAATGGATCCAATCTATATTGTCGGTTCAGGCCAAAAGCTTCCAGTAAGCTTTGTATGGATCTCTTTCGCTTCTCCCTCGGGCAATTCGTACTTTAAAGGACCTCCAATTCAAATCACCGAAAATGATCCAATTACCTGATGGTAATTAAACATTTAAAAATGTAACTTGTACAGATGGAACGAACACCGCCGGTTTGCCAGAAACATCAGGAAACAGTACGTATGACTTCAATTACGTTTGTTCCAATTGTTACATGTTAACTTTCCCAGCAGGACGTTATCGAGCGACCGGTGACAGTGCACTGAAATGGAGAGAAAAGGAGGAATTACCACTTCCGGGTGGTCCATTATTCCCGTTTCCGGGGGGACTCGGGCCTTCTCCGTTGCGGCAAGGCCCTTCGTGTCGGACGACCAGCCTGTTTCCGCGTTTGCAGTTCTCCGCTTGAAAGTTACAGTTGTTGGCATAGGTAACACCGTCGGATCCACAGACTGGATTATAGTCTGCCGTGCAGATTTCGGGGCACCTCCCTGCGAACAAGAAAAGGTTCCTATGGACACCTGAACAAAACACAGGGACCTGTTCTTCGCCTCTGCGGACACAAGACTAAATCTAGTTGAAAGATATGTTAATCTGAACCAAAGCTGTATCTAAATTAAAGTTAGTGGATTATTTAAGCACCCTTATTCCTTACCTCTCCTTGAGAGACTGCTAAACAGCAGTCTCGATCGACCTATTGCTATTAAATTTCTTGAATATTTGATCAAGGTAGTTTAGAGGTATCAAGAGGCGATAACACTGTTTCGGATATCACGTGTCGACGTCGATCGTTCTTCTTTCAATTTTAAATGTAGGCCTACTCTTAAAGCTAAATATTTTTGTATTTTTTGTGATTATTTTTTAGCGTATCCTAGTTGCTTGCTCCCTAGTCCCATAAGTCAACATTGCCCTCCTTTTTGCTTTGTCCATGAAAGCATCTAGTCTCTTCTTAAACAGTAGTCCAGCACCCTACAAGTAAAGAAGTCCTGTCTCGAACTGAGCCACACCTGCGGTTTACGCAACTCGGGTCGATTACCTCTCGTTCTCTTGCTGCTATCGTACTGGAAGACCCTACCTCGCTCGACATCATCTATTCCTTTAATTATGTTGAAAGCCTGGATGAGATCGACCCTCCTTAACCTTCTCTTTCTCTCTCGTACAGTCGCAGGAATTGTAAACGCTTCTCGTACGGAAGTCCCCTTACCTCCTTTATCATTCTTGTGGCCCTCCTCTGTACACCCTCGCGTGCCAACAATTCACCCCCATTTGTAGGCATCCATAACTGGATGCAATATTTCAACTGGAGTCTTTCCAGCGCCGCATACAACGGAAGAAAAACGCGTGATTTCCTACTTGCAACCGAACGACGAATGAATCCTAGCATCCTGTTACATTTAGCCACCGTCGCTTGCGCGTGCGAGGAAAACTTGGTCTCCGTCGATAAAAACTCCTAGATCTTCTCTCCGTTTGCCTCCTCCAGTTTATCCTCTCCAAACGAGGCGAGAGGCCTACCGTTATTACGACCTACGTGGAGTACTTTACTTTAATTTTTTATTAAACCTCATGAACCATTACTTGCTCCACTCATCCGAAAGACTCAATCTCGCTCGCCTCTAGCCCTATCCGCCTCTCCCCTGACAGGAAAAACCATTTTCGTGTCGTCGGTGAATGGTTCCAAAGAGAACCACCGAAGTGATCGCTGAGGAAGCTCTGTCGGCAAGCACACCATTCATTTCGTTAAACTCGTCGTGTTTCTTTCGGCATCGATCTAGATCGATGCCTCGATCCTCGATCGATAACTTCCACATTCCGTTCGCTGGTACGACGCGACTCGAAGTGCAGCCGCATGGACGAATTCATGCGACGCCTTCGCAGAAGTCACGCCAGGCATGCTCGAGAATCGCTTTTCACTGCCGAAGGCTGCGCAAGTGCAGCCAAAATAACAGGACGTATTCGAATTTGCGATAACTCTTGTTTGTGTTTTTGTTACATTCAAACTGGTGTTCGTTTTCTCTCGTGAAAGACGGGAAAAAGTGTAAAAAAAAAGCGCCATCTACCATATCTGTATTCATACTGTATGAATCGATTAAGTTCAGAGTGCGCATAACATGGGAAACCCTGCTCTTTCGAATGAGACATAGCCGAAATGCTGTGAAAGTGCTGTGAAAAAAAGTTATTCGAAAAACAAATCCGGGCTTTATACAGAAACATCGTGTATATTGTTGGTTCAGACCAAAACCCTTCCAGTAAGCATTTTATGCATCTCTTTTGCCTCTCCCTCGGTCAATCCGTACTTCGAAGGTCTTCCGATTCAAATTACCGAAAAAGATCAAAGGGTAACCTGAGGGTAATATAAAAATGTAAAAGTCACTTGTACAGAAGGAACGAATGCCGCCGGTTTGCCAGAATCATCAGGAAACAGTGTATGAATGACATCAATTACATTTGTTCCAATTGTTACATTGTTAACCTTCCCGACAGGACGTTATCGAGCGACCTTTGCCATTAGCGGTAGTGGACCCAGATGAAGAGAAAAATAAGAATTACCGTTTCCGGGGGGATTTGGACTTTCCCCGTTGCGGCAAGGCCCCTCATGTCGGACGAACAGCCTGTTTCCGCGCTTGCAGTTCTCCGCTTGAAAATTACAGTTGTTGGCATAGGTTACCCCGTCGGATCCACAGACTGGATTATAGTCTGCCGTGCAGATCTGGGGGCACCTCCCTGCGAACAAAAAAAAAGATATGAACACCTGGACAAAACACAGCCTCTGCGGACACATGACTGAATCTAGTTGATTAAGCTATGTTAATCTGAACTAAAGCTGTATTGTGTTAAAGTTGGTGTATTAGTTAAGCAAGTTAAACAAGCTCACCTATTTCTTACCTCTCCTTGAGAGACTGCTAAACAGCAGTCTTGATTTAGTTATTGCTATTAGATTTCTATAATATTTAATCAAAGCTATCAAGGTAGTTTAGTAGTATCAAGAGTAGATGACACCCCTTTGGATGCCACGTTTTGACATCGATCGTTCCTTAATTTTATGGTAGCCCTACTCCTCTTAAAGCTAAATATTTTTGTATTTTGTGATTTTTCTTTAGCATATCCTAGTTTCTTACTTCCAAGTCCCTTAAGTCAACATTGCCCCCCTTTTTGCTTTGTCCATGAAAGCATCTAGTTTCTTCTTTAAAATAGTCAGGGAGTGGGGAAGCCACTACATCGTCCTCTAACGCATTCCACGCGTTCACCACTCTACAAGTAAAAAAGTCCTGTTCCAACCTGAGCCGCACCAGCGGTTTGCGCAACTTGAATTGATTACCTCTCGTTCTCTTGCTGCCATCGAACTGGAAGAACCTACCACACTCGACATGATCTATTCCTTTAATTATGTTGAAAGCCTGGATGAGATCGCCCCTCCTTAACCTCTCTCTCTCGTACAGTCCCAACACTTCTAAACGCTTCTCATACGGAAGTCCCCTTACCTCCTTCATCGTTGTGACCCTCCTCTGTACCCCCTCGTGCGCCAACAATTCCATTTGTAGGCATCCAAAATTAGATGCAATATTTCAACTGGGGTCTTACCAGCGCCGCATACAACGGAAGAAAAACGCGTGATTTCCTACTTGCAACCGAACGACGAATGAATCCTAGCATCCTGTTACATTTACAGTAGCCACCGTCGCTGGCGCGTGCGGACTTCGTCGATAGAAGCTCCTAGATCTTCTCTTCGTTTGCCTCCCCCAGTTTATCCTCTCCAAACGAGGCGAGAGACCTACCGTTATTACGACCGACGTGGAGATCTTTACATTCGTTTTTATTAAACCTCATGAGCCATTTCTTGCTCCACTCATCCAAAAGCCTCAAATCTCGCTTGGCCTCCCCCCCTTACAGAAAAACCTATTTTCGTGTTGTCGGCAAATGGTTCCATAGAGAACTACCTATGAAGGTTGCATGTAACACCTTTACAAAAGGTGTCGCTTTCGTGAATATGGATAACATTCCACACAGAACCATCATTCAATGCAGCACACCATTCGGCAAAAACAACGTTGTCAACCCTTAGGAAAGGTTGGTTTCTGAACGTTTTGGCATTACAATACCTCCTCCACTTTCTGGGTCTGAACGAGCGCTAATAACGATTAGGTGACAAGATAGCTTATATATTTGATTGATATTACTTTATTAAGTAATATCATATCTTGGAGGGTTCCTTCCAAAGGGCCAACGAGGGATCTCAGGGATTTGATAGAATTCTATCGAGTACTAACGTCCCGGGGGTGTCCCGCAGCGGTTGCATTTTCTTAACAAGATCAGAATTAGAGTTGAGTACTTGAGTGACAACTCTTTCTGCCCAGCAAAGGAATTACACGTCTAGCTACATCCCCAGATTTATTTCAATTTGGGAGAGGAGCCAGACATATCACCGCATGTTAATTTCCCCGCTCCATCTTTCTCGAATGAGGCACATAAACTTGAGTTCTGATAAGCGCCATGTAGAGACTTAGGAAAATTGAGTATGTCCCCTCGGACCCCCTGGTCGGTAGTATTTGGAGTACTTCCCTCAAGTTCTGCGAGGGAAAAGATCGGGTACTGGGTGGAAAAATACAGGGGATTCATTCCAATGGCACTAACTTGAGAATAGCAAATTTGGCACTCAGACGCTTGCGATCTTGCGCCGATTGGCTAAACCTTATCTTATCTTATCTTAAAAAAGAAAGGGAGTGACGAGGCCGGGGGGTTATGAGTGAATGGCGAAAATAATACCTATGTATCAAGCCCTGAAGGGATCCTTTAAAAGAACCACTTTGTACCTAGAACCAATGGCCAGTTCCAGAGGTTCTACAAGAGCGATGGTGTTTCATATGGTTCTACATCTGTGCTGGAACCAATTCATATTGTTCAACAGTACCTGGAACCTTTTTAAGAGTGTAGAACCATTGAAGATTTCCATCCTGAACCATTACTTTTTACAGTGTATATCAAAATCGTTTATATAGACCAAAAACAGAACCGGTCCCAGGACATCGCCCTATGTCGACGCTTCCCCATTTACCATTGATGGTGTATACATGTCGATGTAGCTCGTGCGAGTTTACGCTCGATTTCAGTTCAGAGTGTTTCTGTATAAAGCCTGGATTTCTTTTTCGAATATCTATTTTTATACAGCATCTTTTCATTTCGTTGATGTCTCATTCGAAAAAGCAGGGTTTCCATTTTATGGGCACTTTAAACTTAATCGACCGATACAGTAATCACTGAGAAAGCTCTGCTTGCAAGCACACCTTTCATTTCGTTATGCGCCTCTGCGACACAGCCCACTCGACCACATCGACAGTCTTGTTTCGTTGCTCGTTTGTAGTTAAACTTGTGTTGCTTTCGGCATCGATCTAGAACTGCCTCAATCCTCGATCGATAACCTCCACATTCCGATTGCTGGTACGACGCGACTCGGAGTGCAGCCGCCTGGAGGGGCTCATGCGACGCCTTCGGTCACGCTAGGTATGCTCGAGTAAACCATAGCTTTCCACTGCCTGAGGCTGCGCCGGTGCGGCCAAAATAACGGAGGATGGGTTCAACTTTGCAATGATTAACTTTTGTTTGCTTTTTTGTTCCATCCAAACTCAAAGTGTTCGTTTTTTCTGGAAAAAGACAGGAAAAAAGTCATTTACTCTATCTACCGTATCCATACTGTATGAATCTATAAAAATTTCAAAGTTTTTATGAAATGGGAAACCCTGCTCTTTCGAATGAGACAAACGAAATGAAACGGTGCTGGAAATAAAAATATTCGAAAAACAAATACAGGCTTTAGACAGAAACACCATGTACATTGTCGGTTAAGACCAAACCCTTCCAGTAAGCTTTTCATGGATCTCATTTGCTTCTCCCTCGGGCAACCAGTACTGCGAAGGGCTTCAGATTAAAATTACCGAATATGATCGTATCGAATGATAGTAATCTGATGGTAATTTAAACAATAAAAGTCACTTGTACAGAAAGAACGAACAAAGCCTTTTGGCCAGAAACATCAGGAAACATTGCATGCATGACATCAATTACATTTGTTCCCATTGTTACATTGTTAACCTTCCCGACAGGACGTCATCGAGCGAGCTTTACCATTAGCGGCAGTGGACCGAGATGAAGAGAAAAGGAGGAATTACCATTTCCGGGGGGTCCATTATTCCCGTTTCCGGGGGGACTCGGGCCTTCTCCGTTGCGGCAAGGCCCTTCGTGTCGGACGGATAGCCTATTTCCGCTTTTGCAGTTTTCTGTATCAAAACTACATTTGTTGGCATAGGTTACCCCGTCGGATCCACAGACTGGATTATAGTCTGCCGTGCAAATCTCGGAGCACCTCCCTGCGAACAAGAAAAGATATGAACACCGCAAGAAAACACAAGGGCCTGTTCCCCGCCTCTGCGGACACACGACTAAATTTAGTCGAAAGCTATGTTAATCTGAACTAAAGATGTGTCTAAATTAAAGTTTGTGAATTAGTTAAAGCAAGTTCACCAATTTCTTACCTTTCCTTGAGAGACTGCTAAACCAGACTCGATTTAGTCATTGCTTAATTTATGTAATATTTGATTATGAATATATTTCGATGGATGGATTTCGTAGGATGTGCTGGTATCAGTTTCAGTTTATATCTTGATTTCGATGTCGCAGAGGCAAAGAACCTGACCCAAATGAAAGAAGGACACGAATATGAAAAAATACGGACTTCCCCCTCCAGCCTGAGGCGATGGAGACGCCGCGACCAACAGGACCCACGAGAAGAGAAGCGGAAGCAGGAGCATCATGGCGAGAATCTGGAAGGGTAAACAAATCGCTTTCTTGGAATAGGAGGAAAATGAGAACCGGTTCCTCTTATCAATGATCAGTACCTCTTGAGTGTGGTAAACAAAGAGGTCACCTACCGATTAATTTCCAACTACCGGTAGTTCAGCTTGGTTCAAGTAAGGAATGGGAAGGACGTTCCTATAACGCTCCGGCATGGAAGCATGTTGCAAGAAAGAGTGAGAACACCGTTGCCATTCATATTGATGATATTTGAAGGAAAAAAATGATCGACATGGACGCCTGGAATTTATGACTGCAGAGAGGGGAGGGGTGGGTCTATTCATCACTCCCACTTTTACACCGTTTCAATACTTATACGATTTTCGTAATCAGCATTGTTGAAAAAGATATAGCCAACGCATGCCGTCGTGTTCATTAGTTTGTGATGGGCCTGAAATAAGCCCGAGGGCAAAGGCAAGCTTTACAAGGAGTCGTCAAGCCGTTCCAGGAGGATTACTCAGAGACAAACAGCCAGTTACTCAGAGTGGCTGTGCCGAAAGATTCCACACCAGACAAGCACTCAGAACGTGCCGAGCGAGAGGAGGCAACCCCAGTCGCCCGGAGCAACACTACAAGACTCCTACAAAACTTCCGCAGGCGTGGGGCATATTCGCCTTGGCGTTTCCTCTTCTAACCCCAGGACGTGAGGTGTGCATCGCTCGTCTTCAATATTGTTGTCTACTACTCTTCTAGAGCCATATTAACCCATTTCATAACATTGTGCACCCTGATTTTAATCACAATCAACGGATTCTTGAATTCTTGTCATAAGTGAGCTAAGGCCATGGGCCATATGTGATGGAGACCGCCTGGGTCCGAATCACCTGCCACCACGATCCTCCTCCAACCTTCGGTTGGGATCGGTATCAATCATATAACCATAAGGACTTGTTAGCCTCCGAAGAGTAAAAGTTAAAGCACACACCGAACCTGTGACAAGTTGACTTGGAGTGGCCAACTACCAATAAAGTTGCTGGTTTTTGCCCCATAACCGGTCATAAAATTGCTCGGGTTAAATAGTAAAATATGAGACTTACGTCGAAAGGCGAGCTGTAGCGTGAGAGCCGGGAACGAAGACGATTGAAAGAGACTTCGTCTGGGCACCGTCCGTGAGAGAACTGAAGGGTTGAATCGCACGGAGGCTGCTTATATACGCGCTGTGGATGGGGGAGGGCAGCCACGCGACTCTTACGTGGGCGCGACGTTTCTCCCGCAGGAGTAGGGGGGATTCGATTCTGGGAACTCGGGGAAGCGAGGGGAAAATTGATGGTTTTGGGAGAAGGCGGCTGGCTATCTCCTATCGGTGTCTTTGTAAAGGGCAGGTCAAGGAGGAGAACTCTTGCCGATCGTAACACATCATCATGAATTCATGGGTTTCCGAGGAGCTGGTAGGACTTATTTTGTCATCTTTCATTCGCTGCAAGATGTTGAAGAACTTCTCTCTTCTGCTTCGATCTCATTGCTAACAGGTGATTTAAAGCGTTGAATTGAATTTGGCCACCATGGCCTTTGCAAATTCGGATACCGCTCCTCTTGTCGGGTTGGATCATCCACCCATACTTGGAAATTCAGAAACCGAATGGCACATTCGTATGTCAGCATCCGTTGACCTGCCAGGGGATTTTCTGCTACTAAAGCGTCGTCCAATTTTGTCTGCATTTCCGGACACACACAGAGACGTCTAGGTCCGTAGATCCATCTCCGTCCGGCTTCCCGGCCTTGGCCTTGGACGAGGACGAACGGAGTGAATCCGATCGTATCGTGGCGACTGCAGTTCTATGCTAATCGGATGGCTGGGAAGAATGCGTCGCGATTCCCCTCGTGCATGGATACGTATGAGAGCATAATATGCATCGTTCTCAGAAAAGCTTCATTCGTTCCATTACGAGGGATACAATGAGGGCTCTCCTTTATCTTGGCATGCATAATTGATCGGGACTGAATAAAAATCTCGGCCTCGATGCGAGGGAATTTGACGGGATCCGCCGAAGCGCTGCAAGGTGACACCGAGAAGAATGGGGAACTCCGGCCTGAAGAATAAACATTTTCCCGATCGATAGGCTTTGGTAGCGCCAATTACATTTCTTCAACTCCGTCGCAGCAAAATTCAACCTCCTCGTATTCCTCTCTGAGAGCATCAACAATAACGAAATTAGGCGTGCTTTTTCCTCTCTCAAAACAATATCTCCAGCAAATTTAAAGCTCCATCTCCCCAGGGTTGCGGAGGACACTCCATCTCGCTTTTGGAAGATGTGAATTTCATACCTTTTTATACCCCCTCCACTCCCCTTTATACTCCTTGGGGGCTTTCGGGGGAAAGAGAATAATCATTAGGAAGTTATTGACCTGTAAAGGACGAAAAGTGCCCTTTTTTCTTTTTGCAATGCACTGCTTCATGAAAAATGAAATTAGCTGTCGTCCAATTAGGTTTAGAAATTAGAGTGCTTGCTCGGAACCGTCCCCCAGTGTTGCCGGATACCGTGCCGAAATCACGCCAGACTACTTCAACCACCGTATCGACGTCTGGATCTTCTGCTTTTTATGAGACGTTTTATGAGACTGGATGAGACGTTTTGTGTTGAGTTCATGAGTTGATCCGAGAATGAAGCTACGGTTAGCCCTGACTGATCGATGTGGTGATATGGAGATATGTTATTCGGACATCCCTGAATCTCCACGATGGCGCGCGCCATGGATTTCACGCTTTCTGCAGGCATTCCCTTCTCAGACCTATCCGAGATGGTTCAAGGAACTCCAAATAGGCGTGACGTTACACGTCCTCTCAGAAATCGTTCGTGAAAGTGTGAATAGGTCTGTGATTGGCCCAACGTCACACGTCCACATCGAGATGTCTCGAAGACCACGTATTCACCCTCATTGGCCTAATTGGTCCCGTAAGTCGAGAATTGAGTTTCTTCAGAAAGAAAAAAGGTTAGCCTTGGCTCGACCTGAAGTCAACCTGTCTGTTAGGCCTAGGCCTTACGTTAGTGAGTCCTGTAGAGCAGTGTTTCCCAAACGGTGTGCCGCCAGTAAGGCTTAGGTGTGCCGTGAGATTTGAGAGTTGACATAAAAACTAAGAACTAAAACTCAAAAAGTTAAAAACTTACAAACGTGAAAACAAGAGGGAACGCCTTCTCTCAGTGGAAAACGAGCTGAGAGTTGTACTATCACGCCTTGTATCAAACTGCTGTGTTCAGCGAAGCAAGCACAAGTTTCCCATTGAAAGTGAGTAATTGGCTAGGTGTGCCGTGGAAAGTTCAAGTGTCCTTATGTGTGCCGCAAATAAAAAAATATTGGGAACCTCTGCTGCAGAGAAGGGTGGGGAAGGGGTTTGAGGAGAGGGAAAGCAATTGAATATTGATTTTCGCATCACGTCCTTGAGTTATTCCTCGGACCCGGTGACATCTATCATCAACAGATGCCCTGCAGACTTGGATCGGTTTTAGACCAGTTGTAGACCGGTTGTGGCGGGTTAGGAACATTTCCGTAGAGATTAGATTCGGAGTGATAAAGAGGGATGGGTATTTCCCTGGTGCCATTTTTTTAAAAGTCTTTTTAATCCCTAAGGGCACTCGCAAAATGGGGTGGGAGTGGTTTTTCCACTTCCATGATTAGGGGAAAACAAGGAAACTCTTACTATTTTTACGTCCAATGACTAAATCCAGCGTTTCTCTCAGCCCATAATGACCAGTCCGGGGGGCGACCATTTTGTTTGGCCCCTCTCTGTAGCTACCTGTTTTCAATGGTCAAGTTATGGCAGGAATGAATCTTCAGTGACAGAAAGTGGGTGTGCATGGCCCCTCGAAACGGGACATAATCGTACGTGCTGCATCTAGAGTCGAACGGATGCACTCCGTGACTCGAACGCGGAATTTCTCCCTTTCACTCCGTAATCTGTGCAGCCAGCCTCAACTACCCTAGTGACGAATGTTTGCCGGATCTGTTCGCTCATTTTGCCGCCCCTTTCTACGTAAGAGGAAGGCAATCATACGAGGAATCAAATGATTATTTTTCCTGGAATACGAGTATGGCTTCGAAACACAAACGCAACTAAGTGGGGCTTAACATTACAATAGAGTAAAATACAAGACGATGGGAAAAGCAAAAGCAAAAACTTAAAGAGTAACCAGCAAATGTTCGATAAAAATACACAAAGGGATCTTTACCAAGAGATCATCTGGATTATCAACATCAGAATGAGAAATTTCTTGAGATCTTTGTATGGTTCTGCTTCTGATGCTGTTCCTTTTGCGACCCTTTTCATTTTTCTTTCGTCAAACTATGGCTATTTGCAACGCTGAACCGAATATACACTCAGGTCCATGTCTTTCGACATAATCAATCCAAACTAGTGGGATATTATCCTATATCATATTCCTAAAGGAACTCTTACATTAAATTGTGCATGAATGCGTAGTTGTATGGAATAATTTTCCTAGAGATACCCTACAACTGAAACACGATCGTTTCATATCAAATATCTGAGCGGACTCAGATTTTGCACTCGTACTTCTTCTCACGATCGAAATATCAAAGGAAATCAGAACCACAGCATCTTTGATGCAACAGGGAAACTGCAGCAAGATAATTAGATCGCCTGAGTGGACGTCAAACAAGCAGTCGATAGTCTAAGCGTTCGAGTTTCGTTGTTTTGCCTAGGTCGGCTTGGGAAGGTGTCGGCACGGTTCTCGTCTCACCGTAAGCAAACGGATGTGGGCGCCGTCTCTTTCGATATATTTTCGCTCTCGATAGGATCGGAAAGGAAGGTGGAAAGGGACGAGGATGGGGAACGATCGAATGATCGTGATGTAATCGCCAGCCTCCCCGATGGAATTCACGTTTTCAGGTGGCACAACTGCCGCATGCAAGCGTGTTGGCTTGGACGTACGCGCTCGGAAACCTAGTCCCACTCGCAAACAACAAAATTTTACCCGGAAAATTCGTCAGTTTGGACGGAATTCGCCGCGCACTTGCCGATGGGCGTGATTGCACCCATTTCACGCGGATCGGGGAACGTGCCCGTGCGAATGGAGTCGCTCAACGCGAGGAGCACCCGCGGAGCACGACGTGTCCTCAGAGAGGATAGCACTCCAGAGAAGGTCGAGTGTATAGCCGTTCGTGTCGCGATTCAAGGCCCTCTTGGATGCGGGAAGCTGGAGGAAAAGGCCTCGGAAAGCCAGGAGTCCGTCTCCGACTCTTCCCTTCTCGAGACGAACTCCACAGCAGACGTCGTTTTGTCGTCATCCGACCGACGGTCTCAGGTGGATAGAAGATCCTAGCGTCTCGTCGCAGAACCCATGCAGCCTTGCCAAATGCGCAGCGATGAGCTAGGCTCTTTCCAGCGAGGTCGTCACCTGATACTATTCCAGGCGCGTTCACATCGTCTGTCGCTCGTGTAGTTGTCGTTTAACCCTAGGGTTTGTTCCAGTTCCGACCCGAAAGCATGGTGTCAAAATGCCGCTACGGACGGTGACAGTCCCACCGATGGACCTGTATGTAGCCCACGATAGCACGAATGTAACCAGGCCCCCAGCCCATCACTCATTAATTACCATCCAGCTCATTAATTGTCACCCTGGAAGCAGATCGATTATTCCGACCGAGCGGATCCGGCACGGAACTCACGATGAAAACATGTTTTGATTCGTTTCGTAAGAAGCTTTATTGCACTTGGTTTTGAAACGGGAGATGATGGCCTTCGGAATCGCGAATAGTCCCTGACTCCTTAATCCGGTGCGCTTATTCAACGGCATCGCATCGTCATGGAGAAAGAAAGGCCTTATCTGGTGAGTTTCCACACCCGAAAAAAAAATTACTTCAGGTTGCGTTACAGCTCTTCACATATTAGAGGATAAGCTCACCAGATTACAGTTTTAAATTTCATCGACACAGCGACAAAACTATGTGGTCGAGGCAAGCCAAAGGGGGGAGAAAAAGGCAGATTTCTCGGTGATGTCATTTGCAAAATTATTTGATATCTCAACAGCATCCCAACAACATCACACGTTTTAGAAACATGTCGACAAAGGAAAGTAAGCAAACGGGTCCATATGACTGAACCTTTACAGTCATCAAGATGTAACGGAAATGAGTAATTTGGTCGGCATTCCTGGAGGCTTTGGTCAAGGATGGGGAGACTAAAGAATCAAAACTTAGAGTGTTAAAATGTACCTTCATGAATTCGTGTGGTGACGTTGGAGTGGTAGTAGAGTAGTCGATATGAAACACATTGGTCATGAAATCAAGGGTTCGAGTGCGGACAAAAAAATTCGTTATCGGCGGAAGAGAGTGATCGGCATACCCGGAGAAGACTTCCCAGACAGGTTTCACAGTTCGGCGTTTGAGGAAGGATAATTGGTGTCGGCGATTATGGAAGCGGCATTCCAAGTACTAATCCATCATGAAGGTTTCTGCTAAGATTGAAAAAATTGCCACTTTGCGCTTGAATTATGCAAGAAAGAGGTGCATTTATAAAGTTTATACTTTACTGAAAATCGCTGGGAGTCTACATCCCCTTACATATGTCACTTTGGCATTCTCCAAATTGGCATTCCGGCGGCATTCAGCAATAGTCATGAAATGGAATTCTGGTGCCTCTTTTATTTCTTTCGGTTGCTTTGCCCAGCAAGAGTTATAGGGAGGAGGTCAACCAGCTACTCTGGTTGGTTTACGCAGAGCTGGTGAGAAATCTGGGTAGGGCTGTAGATCCTAACGCATGAGCCTGAACCTCTACGCATGAACCCTTTATCCCTTGTGGAGCCGAGACAGGCGAGTTCCAGACAGCCAAGTTCGGGGAAAAGCTGCAGGACGGAAAATGCCACCCGCGTTGGAGGTGGCATTGCCACGACAGAATCACAGCTCAATTTGGCACCGGCATGGGGGGCCAAGCGGAACGTTGGGGGGGCTAACTTCTCCTCGTCGGGGTGGGGCGGACGCATTCCGACCAGAGCTGGGGGGGACCGAAGCCACCCCAGCCCCCCCTCGCTACACCACTGCTGAGGGGGTCGTAATGGGGATGGACAGCCGCACTCAGCCATAAGGTGAAAGGGAACGTGAGAGGCAGTAACGGACAGGTCGGGCTGGGACAGGATTGAGTGCGTAACATATGGTCGATCTTGTCTTCCTGGTCGATTGCACTTTTAATTAAATTGAAATTAGGAGATTCAAACCACAGAAGGACTTCAGTACCGGAAAAAGGTATATATATTCATTTCATTGCCATATAAAATTCAAGGTATGGTCAATCGTCACGAAAAAATATGAAGACGAATTTATTGAAGATGATTCATCTGCATATGCCTTCATTGCGGATTTGAAGCCTGGAGTTCTTGCATTTGGCCACCTCGTAGGCGCACTTGTTCGGGTACGTTTGGGAGTCACTGGCACAGATCGGACTGTATTCCAGCGTGCAGATTCTGTCGCATGGACCTACGGAGGAAAGTAGGGGAAAGGTCCGCGGATTATTAAATTTTAGTACTGATTAATTTTACTCATTTCTTTTGAAGTAGGTTTTGAGGTGCCACGTCCGTCCGAGACTGGAAGCAAAGCACTCAGTCTAAACTTTTCACCTATGCGAAACGTAGAACTTTGATTTTTTTTTTAAGAGGAACAACAGAATCGCAGAAGAGACAATTGAATCTCCTTCCGGGTATCTTCTCAGAACGTTTTCTCTGCAATACCCTTACAATAACCTGCAATACCCATTTCGCACCATTGAAAAGCGTGGTTCGAACGGTTTTTAGTACTATCCCCCTCCATACACTGCTTGGAAGACAATGACAAGGGAAATATTAAAAAAGCTAGTTATCGGGTTTATCTCGGGCAAATTTTTTTAATAGAGAATTTCATGAAAGCGACGTTGCCGATAAAATCTTGTGTTCTCCCCGGTAAACTGCTTGACAAATCAGCGTAGAAAACTTTACTCGACGACTCGTAGTTCCCGAGAATGTACGGAACAATATCCATCACTTCCGCGAGGAAAAAAACGAAAGAACTCCTGAACAATGACAACATCATGCGACGGACATCGCTTTAGGAGCTTCTTTTCTTCAGGACCTATTAAAGGTGAGGATTAAAGAGACTTCTTTTTTCGATCCCCTAAAATGGCACCCCAAGGGATTCAGTCATTTATATTGTCGGTTCAGATCACACACTTCCAGTAAGCTTTTTCATCATCTCTTTTGCTTCTCCTTCAGGCAATCCGTACTTCGAAGGATCTCCGGTTCAATTTACCAATAGTGAACAAAGGGTTACCTGATATAAATAAAAGAAATATTGAAATATGTCATTGATACAGTAGATTAACATCGCCGGTTTGCCAGAAACACCAGGAAACAATATATACATATGGTGTCTAAAAAAAATTGTTCACTGGATGCTAACAGTGAACAATTTGAACATCTGTGGTAATGAACCATGCAATTCAAACCCTTGCTTCTCCACACACTGAACATTGTACCTCTCTGAATTACTTAACATATATTTGTTTATTATTAAAGTGTGTATACATTTTTTGAGACACCCTGTACATATGTATGACTTAGTTCCAATTGGTATATGTTAAGCTTCCTGACAGGACGTTATCGAGCGATCTTCACCGGACTGAAATGGTGAAAAAAAGGAGGAATTACCACTTCCGGGGGGTCTAATACCCCCGTTTCCGGGTGGTCGAATACCTCCGTTTCCAGGGGGTCGAATACCTCCGTTTCCGGGGGGACTCGGCCTTCCCCCGTTGCGGCAAGGCCCCTTATGCCGGACGACCAGCCTGTTTCCGCGTTTGCAGTTCTCTGCTTGAAAATTACAGTTGTTGGCATAGGTTACCCCGTCGGATCCACAGACTGGATTATAGTCTGCCGTGCAGATCTGGGGGCACCTCCCTGCGAACAAATAATGGTCCCTGTGAATACCTCCACAAAACACAGGGGCTTGTTCCTCGCCTCTGCGAACAGAAGACTAAATCTAGGTGAAAGCTATGTTAATCTGAACTAAAGCTGTATCTAAATCGAAGTACATAGCTGTTAAGAAAGTTAAGCGAACTCACCTATTTCTTGCCTCTCCATGAGAGGCTGCAAAACAAAGTCTCGATTCAGCTATTGCAAATAAATTTCTGTAATATTTGATGGATTCATTTCGATGTAACTCGCGCGGGTTCGATGCGCTTCTGAATGTCAAAAGAAGAAATGTCGACAAGAAAATAGTCGACGGCAAAAATGTCGATGGAGATTATGTAGAAATACAGCAATGTCGGAAGGAGAAAAGATCGATCGAGTAAATGTTGAAAGGGACTTTTAACACATTCGTTGCACTTGTAGTCATCCAATCATGGGAGCACGGGGGAGAGCATGATCATGATGACTGGAAGGTTCCTTTATCAACTGTCCCTCTTGTGTGATGTCACGAACTTCGAAGAGCGGTCCTGACACCGACAGTAAAATTTCTCCCTGAGTGAAGGACTAGCATTTTCTTGCCATTCTGAGATCCGACAAATTTGAGTTCATAGCAGACCAAGGTCGGAGGAGGGAATTGAGTACCGAAGGCAGATGATGTACTGGAAAGAATGCACACGTGACACATGACACTTACGTAGAAGCCCATGGAATAGCTTCATTCATGGATCCAGTCTCATTTAAAGTTAAATTACCTGCAAGGACATCGCCAAGTTGTTAGATAAGGCTTCGTGGGAGAGACAAAGCAGAGAAGGCAGAAGATGAAAGTGACCTCATGACTTTCCAGTTATATCCGCTGACAGTTCGAAGCACTCCACCAGTCCCTTCATCGCCCCTTTCGTGGAGCACATCGTTCAACTAAGTCATGTTTGCACATTCCCACAGGATGATCACTCTAGTAAAAGTCACATCTTCCGACATGTTTCGACATTTCCTCTTCGTCGATGTTTTAGAATTCGGGCTCCATTCCATTCAATATTAAGCATGAGCGACATTTTATGACATCTACATTCTTGCCCTACGACAATACTACCTTTCTGCGTTTCTGCTTCCGACATTCCGACGTACACCCGTGCGGGTTTACGTCGGATTTCAGTTTAGATTTAGATTTCGACGTCGCAGAGGCAAAGAACATGACCCAAATGAAACAAGGACACGAATATGAAAAAATACGGACTTCCCCCTCCAGCCTGAGGCGATGGAGACGCCGCGACCAACAGGACCCACGAGAAGAGAAGCGGAAGCAGGAGCATCATGGCGAGAATCTGGAAGGGTAACAAATCGCTTTCTTGGAATAGGAGGAGGAAGTGAGAGACATGCTCGAGGAACCGGTTCCTCGTATCACTCAAGATCAGTGCTTCTCGAGTGTGGTAAACAAGGAGGTCACCTACCGATTAATTCCCAACTACAGGTAGTTCAGCTTGGTTAAAGTGAGGAATGGGAAGGGCGTTCCTATAACGCTCCGGCATGGAAACGTTCCCACAAGTTGCACGAAAGAGTGAGAACATCGTTGCCATTCATATTAGAGGAATTTGAAGGAAAAAAAATATCGAAGCTGTCGCAATTCATGACTGCAGTGGGGGGGGGGGGGGTGGTTCACTTCACCACACTCTGATAGTTCCAGTACTTGAACGACTTTCGTAACTAGCATTGTTGAAAAAGATGTAACTAAAAAACATGCTGTCGTGTTCATTACTTGACTTGGAGTAGCAAACTATCAGCGAAGTAACTACACTAAGTTGATGGTATTGCCATATAACCGTTCAGAAAATGGTTGGGATTTAATTGTAAAGGAAGAGACTTACGTTGAAAGGCGTCACTGGCGAGCAGTTGCGTGAGAGCCGGGAACGGAGGCGATCGCGAGTGACCTAGTCTGGTCACCGTCCTGTGAGAGAACTGAAGTGTTGAATCGCACGGAGGCTGCTTAAATATGCGCTGCGGATTAAAGAGGGCAGCTACGCGACTCTTACGTGGGCGCGACTCGCTCGACTCGGGTTTTTCCTGGGGAGTGGGAGGGACTCGATTCCGAGAACTAGGATGAAGCGAGGAGGAAAGTCGAGGTAATAAGGGGAAGACCGCTGGCTATCTCACATTGATGCCCTTGAGAAGGGCAGGCCAAGGAGGAGCTCGCGCCGATCGTAACACATCATCATGGATTCATGGAGACGAGATAAAAGGGGGCCCCCCCCCCCCCCCTTTTATCTCGTCTCCATGAATGGCTTGGGGATTTCCAACGGCTGGTAGGGCTTATTTTGTCATCTTTCATTCGCTGCAAGAAGTTGAGGAACTTCTCTCTTCTGCTTCGATCTCATTGCTAACAGGTGATTGAAAACGTTGAATCGAATTCGGCCGCCCTGGCCTTTGCGAATTCGGATACCGCTCCTCTTGTCGGGTTGGATCATGCAGCCATACTTGGCCCACAACTTGGAAATTCAGAAGCCAAATGGCACATTAGTCTGTGAGCATACATTGACCCGTCAAGGGCTTTCTGCTAGGGAAAAGGCTTCGTCCAATTTTGTCTACATGTTGCGGACACACACGGGGACATCTCGGTTCGGCTTGACTCAGGGAAGCGAAGCATCTCGACCTTGGACGAGGACGAACGGAGTGAATCCGATCGTATCTTGGCGGCTGCAGTTCTATGATAATTGGATGACTGTTAAGAACGTGTCACGATTAGAGTCATACATGGATACGTATGACGAGAGCATAACATGCATCGTTCTGAGAAAAACATAGTTCATTCCTTTACGAGGGATGTAGTGAGGCGATGCAGGCTCCGTTATCTTTGCATCCATAAGCGATGCGGGTTGAATGAAATTTTCGGCCTTTATGCGAGGGAATTTTACGGATTCCGCCGAAGCGCAGCAAAGGTGACACCGAGAAGAATGGGGAACTCGGGCTAGAAGATAACATTTCCAGGTCAATTGGCTTTGATAGCGCCTATTACCTTTCTTCAACTCCTCCCGCAGAAAAAGTCAATATCCTCGTAATTCTCTCTGAGAGCATCAACAGGAACGGAATTAGGCATGCTTCTTCCTCTCTCAAAACAGAACAGCTCCAGCAAATTTGAAGCTCCATCTCCCCAGGGTTGCGGAGGACACTCCATCTCGTTTTTTGGATGGTCCCACCCCCTCCCCCTTGGAAGTCACTCCTGGGGGGCTTTCCGAGGAAAGAGAATGACCATAAGAAAGATATTGACTTCTACAGGGTGTCCCGTAAAATATAGAGCCCCCCTCCACAGCCCAAACCAAAAGTGCTACACATATGTATGATATAACATTGTGAAGCATATCCATCGACTATTCTAACGACATCTTTATCTTTCCCAGATGGCTTGTGGTGACTCAGAAAAATTGAGATTTGTGGACCGCATCCGCGCCGTCACTTTCCGAGAAGAGCGAGATGCTGAGTTTATTAGTCGATCGTGGAACGCTAAAAAAAAAAACAAAAGGTCCGAAAATTTCTTAAAGATTAACTGGAATAAAAGCCCCTACGAATGTGAAATTTCTACTGCTCCTATTGGAATCGGGGGTCTCTGGTTGTTTACACTGCTGCAAACAATCAGAGACGTCTTCGAAGACCTCAAGAACGACACCACCTGTTCCGCTGACTTCTTCAACACTACCCTGCTCGGATCAAGGTGGTTTTGGAAGCGCGAGGAGGACACACCGACTATTAAAATATGTGGCCTAGAATAGTCGATGGATGTGCTTTTCAATGGTATATCATACATATGTGCAGCATTCTTGGTTTGGACTGTGGAGGGGGGCTCCATCTATATGGGACACCCTATAGATGACGAAAAGTGCCCTTTTTGTTTTTGCAATGCACCATTTCGCCATAAAAAATGAAAATAGCTGCCGTTCAATTAGGCTTAGAGTCAGGGCCGCCTACGGGGTGGGGCAAAGGGGGAAATTTATCCCGGGTCCTCGTATCAAAGGATGAGGGGCCTCCAAAGGGCCTCAAGGGGGCCACCAAGGGATCACCGGCTTAGCTTTGCCCCGGGCCCCTGGAAACTTCTGGGCTGTCCTGCTTAGAGTGCTTGCTCCGGAACCGTTCCCCAGTGTTGCCCGATACCGTGCCGAAATCATGCCAGACTGCTTCAACCTCCGTATCGGCGTCTGGATCTTCTACTTTTTAATGTATGAGACGTTTTCGTGTTGAGTTCATGAGTTAAGCTGAGAATGAAGCTGTGGTTAGCACTGACTTATCAATGTGGTATGGATATGGAGATATGTCATCCGGACATCCATGAATTACCAGGATGGCGCCCACCATGGATTTCATGCTACATGGAGGCATTCCCTCCTCAGACCTATCCGAGATACTCCAGATAGGTCTAACGTTACACTCCTCTGAAATCGTTCGTGAAAGTATGAATAGGCCTGCGATTGGCCTAACGTTACACGTCCTCAACGAGATGTCTATTCACCCTTATTGGTCTAATTGGCCCCGTAAGTCGAGAATTGAGCTTCTTTAAGAATAATGAAGGTTGGCCTTGGCTCGACCTGAAGTCAGCCTGTCAGTTAGACCTAGGCCCAACGTTAGTGAGTCTTGAAGAAGGGTGGGGGGTTGGGGGGATTGAGGAAAGGGAAAGCAATTGAATAGTGGTTTTTGTATTTAATTCAGTGAATTATTCCTCGGACCCGGTGACATCTATCATCAACAGATGGCTTGCAGTCTTGGATCGGTTTTAGACCGGTTGTCTAGGAACATTTCCGTGGAAATTAGATTCGGAATGATAAACGGGGGTGGGGATTTCCCCTTGTGTCCTTTTTTGTCTTTTTAACCCCTAAGGGCACTCCCAAAACGGGATGGAGTGGTTTTTCCGTCTTCCACGATTAGGTCGGCCTGGGAAGGTGTTGGCACGGTTCTCGTTTCATCGTAAGCAAACCGATGTAGGCACCGTCTTAATATATTTTCGTCCTCGATAGGATCAGAAGGTGGCAAAGGAAGGTGGGAACGGATGAGGAATGATCGAATGATCGTGATGTAAACGACAGCCTCCCCGATGGAGTTCACGTTTTCCGCTCGCATTACTGCCGCATGTGTCAGTTCGATCGTGTCTTGCCGTACGCGCTCGGAAGCCAAGTCCCATTCGCACAAAACCAAATTTCATCCGGAAAATCTTCCGTCGGTTTGGACGGAATTCGCGCACGCACTCGTCGACTGCACCTATTCCACGCAGATCGGGGAACGTACCGTGCGACTAGAGTCACTCACCGCGTGGAGTACCCACGGAACACCCGCAGAGCACCCGCGGAGGACGGCCGGTCACCAGACAGAGGGAAAAGCGTTTCCGAGAAGGTCGAGTGTACCGCCCTTCGTGATGCGATTCAAGGCCCGCTTGGATGTGGAAAGTTGTTGACAAAGGCCTCAGAGAGCCAGGAGTCCGTCTTCGACTCTTCTGCTCCAGGCGAATTCAACAGCAGACGCCGTTTTGTCGTCATCCGACCGACGGTCTCAAGTCGATAGAAGACTGTGTCTCGTCGCCACACTTATGCAGCCTTGCCATACGTACAGCGATGAGCTCGGCTCTTCCTAGCGAGATCATCACCTGATACTTTTCCGGTTGCGTTCACCCGTCTATCTCTCGTGTTGTCGTGAAAACATGTTTTGATTAGATTCGTAAGAAGCCCCTTTATCCCACTTGGTTTTGAAACGGGAAACGACGGCCTTCGGAATCGAGAACCGTTCGTGACTCACCGCGGTCCATTGCGTTTATTCAACGGCTTCGCATCGCCATGGAGAAAGAGATGCCTTAAAAGTCTGCTGTCGATCGACCCGGTAGCCATCTGAGATGCCACAAAACCCCAGCGCAGAAATAAACCGTAGGCCAAAATGGTGCAACTTTATTGCATTTTCCCCATTCAACATCGTGCGAGTCTCGTGTTTCTCTGTGCATGATATCTCATAAAAATTATGAAGGTTTCTGCCAGGCAGTGGCACAAAGCGGCATTTTTACATTTTGGTTGTTTTTTGTTCAGATTCCAATTACGAGAGACGTTTTCCAGAAGGCCAAGATGCACCGCAACCTGCGGGTAGAGATAAACCGGCACCCTTTCGTAATACAAATCGACGGTAGCGACACACTCAGAGACAAACAGGAAAGACAAAAGAGAATCACCTTGGCCCACCCGCTGACCCCCGGCGACATCCCGACATCCTGGACGATATAAGAAGCTCGCTCCCGCTCCACACCTCCCTCCTCGCGGAACAAGGCGAGACTCAGCCCTTCGCTCTCCGTCCATGAACTCCTTCCTCCTGCTTTCTGCTTGGCCTCTGGTGGCGGTGGCGACGGGCCAGGCGTTTTGGGGATGTGAGTTTTTTGTGTCATTTTTAACCTTTCGCCGGGGGACGTTCTCATCTGAATCTAAGCTAGAAGTGGTAACGAGACGCTGAGTCTCGCGTGCGGAATCTAAATCGACTTTATATCTGATTTTAATTTTATAATATATTTCGAGTCTATTAGTAGTCATAAAGGGAATGTGAGAAGCAGACACGCTTCAGTTTGCTTTAGACATGGCTTGACTATTCTACACTTTTCTTTCAAAGGTCAAAGGTCAATTTTTTAGTCATTTTCCCGGCCAAACGTGCACTCCAAGCCTTGCAATTTCAAAATTTTCAAAAACAGTTGTGTATTCTATTGGGTTGGAAAGAAAGTCTTGCAACAATGCGCAAATTTTCAAATTTGTATAACTTTATTGAAATGCAATTTCAGTCTACAATGTAATGATCATTGTTGTCTATGACATGTTCCCAACGCACG
>CAJPEV010001375.1:0-67974 GCA_905338385.1 Darwinula stevensoni | reverse complement strand
TCATGCAGTCTTAGATAGTAAGTGTTGAATGAGGAAGCATAATAGGTGCAACGAGGGTGCGGGTATGTGACGGGGAGAGATTTGAGAGGAAAATGAGGTTTGGCATAGGGAAAGGGCTGACGGGCGAAGTGCTTGAAAGCATTTGCAGCGTGTCCACGGAGAGAAAAGGATAAACCGTAGAACGGAAATCCTTAGCCTGACCCCCTGAGACTCGAGGGTCATAAAGTCCAGGCTCCTTCACCGGCCAAGAGCAAGGTCTCCGCGGAAAAAGCGGAAGACGATCGCCGCTTTCCCGGTCGTCTGTGCTCGAGTGCCGGTCCCATGCATGTATCTATGGCGCCGCTTTGCAGTCATGAGTCTGGAGAATCGAAGGGGGAACTTTGAAGACAATCATTTGGATCCTCGGTTGCCCCGATTACGGATTTGTGTCCTTGACTCGGCCTACACCGATTGCATATGATGGTCACGCTAAGAAGAAAACATCGAATGGGATGTTTGAGCAGCTTCTATCGATCCTTTGTCACGCACCGACTAACAGTATCTGTAATACTACATCACAAATCAAATGGAAGAGAGCAATACATTAATTTCAAATGTCTCTCCGAGTATGTCCTGGAAGCATTTTGACTGACGCTCAGCCCGTAACTGCGAAGGATTAACAGTAATTCCGAGGTATACGTACGCTCGCTTTCAAAAAGGAAAAAAAAAACTCCCTATCGTAGAGTTCTATCAGACGGAGACACCAGACGTTAATCAATTTCATAGCAGACTGGATAATTAACAACAATTATGTAATTATACTGGTATGTGGAATAATCATTAGATTCGATGATGTTCCGAAAATTTCCCTGTTTTAGAGAAAAGATAAGAGGGTGAAAATGAAGCAGCCCTAGGAGAGCTCAATTACAGGGCCACTTGTATGATATGAGGCACAAGGCCTGACTCCGCCTGAATATAATCCAATTATCCTTCAGGCGAGTTTCCTCTCTCTCTCTCTCTCTATGCTTCTTCTCGGAATTAATGAACGAATGGAGCAAATGGAGTGAGTGTTCCGGGCTGAAAACTGGAGATTCGGACATGTACGTGCGCTCTCACGTGCAGACTCGTACGTGGGGTGGGACTGGAGTGCGCAGGAGAGGAATAATGACGAGGGGATGGGCGGCGATTGTCTTAGAAGAGTTGCGTTAATTGCCGGCTGCGCGCTCCTCCAAGGTGGATCGAAGGTAAGCAAGGAAACCCTTATTGGGCTTAGCAGCCACCAAGCCCCGCCCCCCCTGTATAAACCGGTATGCAAATGAATGCCAGCCACAGACCCGCCCGTTGGTCCGCTAATTAACAGACCGTGGTCAGGATTCTCATTGGTGCAGCTCGTTAGACTGACCATCCTGCCGAGGGACGATGACTAATTGCAGAGGAGAGTTCTTCACAGGTCATCAGTCACACTTGCATACGCGGCCATTGACAGAGGCGTACTTGGGATTGCACGCATTCTCGTCATAAGCAGGGAGCGGGAGGGAGAATGTGCGTGGATGTGCGTGTGCGGTGCTGACTATAGAGGAGAGAGGGACAGAGACAGAGCGGATACTGACAGGAGGAAGGGCCTTTGAAAAAGAGAGCAAAAAAAAAAAAGAGCTCTCCCGTATCCTCCATTCGTCATTCATTTGCACCCTCGCCGAGGTGGGCAGAGGGCTCTTTCGTGCGACTTTTTTCGACGAGATACTCCAGTGCAAATACAGTGTCAGAGGCAGAAAGTGCGAGCGCTCGTGATGACGACTGGTTATCGCCTTCATAGGGCCGAGTGTGGATCCTCCCTCGTCCCGAGCAAGTGAAGGAAGCGTGCCTGCCCGGCCGAGTCTCAAGTCTGAAGTCGAAGGCGTGGGATTTGCCAGGAGTTTGCGCAATCGCACTTTATTAGGCGCGCACATTAATTAGCCCTGTGCCGACTGACAAGTCGCCTGCTAGCTCATGCAAATCCAGGCACCCGTTGGCCTAGCCAGTAGCGTGGCCAGGCCGGTGGGAGTTGCACTTCCCTGGAAGTGTCTCCTTCTCCAATTTGGAAACACGCGCTAAAATCTGAGTTCAGGTGAGTGACATGCTAGGCCTAAGCTAGAGAGTTGCGTCTAGGCCTAGGGCTCCCACATGCTTTCGTGCTTCCGATTCCGGGGGCTAAGGGGTCCACGTGGGTTCTTGGCACACAGATGCCAACTCTCTCCACCCTATCTCATACTCATCTTTTCGTTCACACCTTGTGCCTGTCTCTGTTTCTGCAATCCGACGCACGATTTGCCTCCATTCCTTCATTCACGATTTCTGTGAGTCCGCCGTCGTGCGTCTGGGTTCACCGGACTTCATCGGTCGCGTGTGATCATGCAGTCTTAGATAGTAAGTGTTGAATGAGGAAGCATAATAGGTGCAACGAGGGTGCGGGTATGTGACGGGGAGAGATTTGAGAGGAAAATGAGGTTTGGCATAGGGAAAGGGCTGACGGGCGAGGGCCACCCGTACCGTGAATCGCGCGGACCACCGTCCATGCACAGGTCGCCCCGTCCTAATTCGTGTGTGTGTATCTAAGAGCTTGCTTAGTTGAGGAATAACCCATGTTAATGATCGTGGCCTCTTTCAAAGGAAGCGTCAAGTATTTAAGGCGTGATAAATGATCTTTTTCCTCGTCTGCCCTCCAGTCGAATAACAATTCCCATTTTTTGTATGAATCTGACCGAGGTCATTGCGTTGAATCCCAAGCCATAGCTCACGGATGCATTTCGTAAACATCTGCCCTCTCTGTCTGCTTCAGACGTCTGGCCCACGGGGGACGAGGGAGACCTTCACACCTCCCTCTCGACTAATGGATCTCCCTCGATTTATTGAAGACTTTCAAACCGCCAAACGGAATGAGAGGATACATGGGGCTGTGGGAAATCGTGTCTAGGGTGCTCGTAAACACTTGGACCCATATTCATTCCCTTCATTTCCTTATATGTAGACCTATACATTCCGATGTAGGCCTATGTAGTCCGATTCACGCTTAGGTAGTCCGATGTAGGCAAGGCTAACAGCCCTACAAAGAATTTACTATCGTGGTGGCGCAGGGTAATGAAAGTATCAACTTCGCTTTCACCGACAGTTGTTGAATTAGTGCATTCGCTCTTCAAACGATACATCCATCCGTGTTCCGGTCATCTTTTCACCCCATGATTTCATTGCAAACTCTATTGTGATGCGCGCCCCGACAGTCCGAGTCCTGGTATATAGGAATGTCACCTGTAACAGGCAGGGTTGTGAGAATCGCGCAGTATTCTAGGACGTGAGAATCAGTCCACAATCACCAGAATAGGAACCGTTTGTGTGCAGTTTACTCATCTGCCAATAATTTCGAAAACCTTGAGATTATGGATCCATAACAGTTAGCTCGTTGCAGTTTCGCAAAATCATTTTTTGTTGCTTTTTATATTGAAAGATGACAGTTTCGTGGCGTTTTGCCATTTTCTTGTTCGTTATTTACGTTATCGTCCCATTGCAGTTGTCAGTGAAGTTTTGAGGCAAACAAGCGATCACAGTGCTGTTGAGACATTACGAGGCAATTTCGTTTCAGAGCAAAACTCAAGAAAATCAATTTATGGATTATCCCCGAACAATATATAGGCTTGGCATCGTGTAGCATTCCTAGAAACAGAGAAGTTTTAAGAGTGTTGGTGAATACCAACTAACTTCGGCTTGGTAGATGATTACGAGCATCATTTCGACTTTTGGGATGCATATTCTATTTTTCGAAGAACTTGAGGCTATGGGAATCTCAGGCAGACTTAAACCGTATTAGTTGCATGAACGATAGCAGTCCTATTGGTTCAATCATGTCTTCTCGCCACGAGTGGTGTCGTCCAAACCCGCTATCTGTTATGAATGTACAATACCACTGCTGTGTTTTTCAGTAAATTCGCTTGTGATTTCGTGTATTGGGCTTTGAACGCTAAAACTAGCGAACAATTATGAGTGACATGTTCTGAATCAATTTAATGTGAAAAACTTAAAACTTTTTATTTATGATTTCGTCGTTTGTGTTGCATTATGTTGCCTTCAAGAGCATTTTGCTTTTGCGGATTTCGATATCAAGACTTTTCCTGTCATTTTATTATAATTTCCTTATGTCAATAAGGAATTAGCCTTTGTTACGTTTAGAGGTTTCCAAAGGTAGTCCTAGTCGCTGTAATCCTTTGTCGTTCTAACATTAAATAGTAGAAAGGATATTGGAGAGAAGTTAATATTATTTCATGAGTCCTACAGTAGAAAAGGAAGACTGCTTGCGATTGCAATTCAAGATGATTGCTTGCAATCATCTTGAAATGACGCAGTGGATCAAAGTGTCACAAGCACAATTTCGCCCTGCTAATACTGAAAATCTATGGTACCGGTATTTTCCTTGAGATGAAATGAGAATCCTATTTCTCAACTTACCTTTCATAAGGAGCATTCGGTATTGAGGAGAACTCATTCTCGTCTGCTATACTAGATCATTGCCAATGCTGGCTGAACTAGATGGGAATGGTGACGAATTTTCTCATTTGCTCCGTTGCATTGTTCATGAAAAGGGACGTGACCCTTCGTACCGGTAAAAGCTATATCTTCAACTTTTCAAAATCAGGTAAGTGAAATCGAAAGGATGACGTGCGAGGAGCACGTCAAGTTGGTTCAGACTGTAGGTTTGACCTTTCTGATCCCCGATGTCTCCCCCCCCCCCCTCGCCCTTTTCCCATCGGCAGAATTGAGTTGTTGATTGTGATTTAGCCGAAGTTGCTGAGAACATGAACGCGATCATCCGAAATTTCACCTCTTTCTTAAGGAGTCTGCCTCCAGGAGGCAAGGGAGATCCAGTAGGGTAACCATTAAGGTAGCCGCAACTCTTTCTGTCCGCGTAGTTCAGGTGAGAATTTATGTGGAGTTTTCTGTGAGGTCCTGGCATTCAATTCTGTGCCTATTCAGACTCTTTACGATCTTATGGAATGACTTGAGGAGCTCAGTGATATTACTTGACCCTAGATTCATGGGTCTCTCTCTGTCTGACCGTCTGACTTCATTCTTTAGTACTACGGAACGCGACCTGCTTCGCATGTTTTCACATAGCCACGTTCTACACCTGCACCATGCACCTCATATATACCAAAGTGGTAGATTTCCTTCTGACAGGGATTTCGAATTTCGTTGAAGTTTATTCTGAGTGATCTTCGAACAAGAACACTCAGAAATCCACGCTAAGAAAACCAAAACAATGGGAAATCTATGATGTTGGAAAGATAATGAGAATGGGAATAGCCTTGCGGCCATCATGTTCTTGCCGTGGTCATTTCTCTTTTTCCTACAATGCCCAGAAGTAATCTTGCTAGCATCTAGTCTTTTTTAAAGTCATTTTCTTGTTCTCACAATGCGTGGAATTAGGATGCTACCCAGCGTCCAGGAGCGATAAAAAAAAGCACTCAAACAATCCCATGGCTTTTCAGTAGTAGAACCGAAACGAGACCCTGGTCAAAAATATCTTAAAGACGGAACTGCCGACCTTGTGCATGCATCATGTGGCTACACGATTCACGGTACTATATGCCAGAGGGTGACCTGATACATCAGCGGATGTGTCAGACGTGCAAACAACCTTAGGGAATATATTACGAGCCGACTCCTTTTTATTGAAACCGGGGCTCACCTTATTGCGATGTGCCCTTGTTGGCTCATATGAGGAGATACCAGAAGGAGCGTTGCCGAAAGAACTTGGGTGCCTCGTATATGTTCCCGATTCTACATCTTGGGCGTCGCGTCGCGGGGCCCTGCGAAAAGGACCCGAAGGCTCCAGGCAGCCGTTGCCCTTTCGCCTTCAATGTAGGCGGTCTTATCACAATGAGTCTAGGCGTGATGTGAGGCTTGACTTGATATTGGAGCTTAAACGGACTGCAGAACGTATTTTAGGGAATGCACGTATTTTACGCTGAACCTATTTTAGGGAATGCGAAGACTCGATGCCTTCATCAAATGCCAAACAATTGGTTGTTGCTCGAAATCATATCGCGGGAAAAACCTCACAGTCGTGCTTCACATGTACTAGACAGCTACAAATATTGCAATAGAAGCTTCAGCCTCGCATATTTATTGTCTATTACTAAGAATGGTCCAGAAACGGACACCGAGGGGGACAAGGATTCAGGCATGCACGCGAATTTGCATTAAAAGTGAGAAATGGGAATTGAACATACGGCTTTTGTTGCGGCTGTGCCATTACGCTTGAAAATCACATCTGGGACAGAAGCCGTAGTGTTACGTGAAAAAAAGTCCATGTGCTGTATACACAGACCTCAATTAACGCGCTGCAGACTTTAGAACGATACAGAGTTCATTGAAAAGAGCGCAGACATAGAATTGAAGTAAATGTGCATCATGCTAAAGTTGTTATCGCATTAGTTGATACCTGTGCATATGGCCCCAAGACTAATGCCATGAAGGAACGAGAGAACCTCCTATAATCCTTCTATATGGTTTCAAACTGCTATAATACTGGAAACGTTACATGTGGATATCCCATTACGTATCGATCCATCTTTTAAGACTTCTTCAGGCCATTTCTATTTCTTATTAGATTCTTTCTTCCCGTTCCTCTTTCCATCAATCAGCCAGTAGTTTTCTTCGGTGAAACTGTGAAGGACTAACTTTTTATGCGTAGGGTTCAGTTTGGTCTCTCCGTTTCACTGCTTTCCCCCCCCCCCCAACCCTTTGAAATTTGCCGAATTTAGCTTGAGTATGGGGCGTTCTGCTTCGCTGTAAGACGGTAAACAGTAATTCGAACGCCATTTGGAGTGAATTATGTTGAATGCAAAATCTGGTACCAGTAAATTGGCTTTTTTTTTAATTCCTGGACTGGAGAAGGGCAAGATTTCAGGAAGATATAGAGGGGGGGGGGGGGATTCTTTGGCAATAAAAAGCTAGACACTCATGAACCGAACTTAATTGCGTTGTGAGCTATTCTAAAAAAGAGAAATTTATGGTGAATTAATCTGTTCCGTGAAAGCTGAAACGAGAAATACGAGATTGGTTTTTCGCCCCTAATATCGAATACCAAGGATCGAGGAAAGAAAGGATCGAGCGTAAAGAAATCGTTGGTATCAGGAAAACGTGCTCCACGGTACCATTCGACTATTGAAAACCCAATCCGATGAGAACATAACGCTAGTCAGAAAGCAGGAGAATGGTGGCATTCGTTCACCATCTCTCTCATGCACGGCTCACTGAACTTTTCCTGGGTCAATGTCCTCCGGTCATTATGCTACCAGTCTGAATCAGGTGCTTGAACAGCGTGAGCAATTGACTCCACGGTGTGCTTTCGCCGCTCGATTCCATGAAGGGGGTCGGACTGGGGACGCGCAGTTCATGCTCTGTCGTTTCAGTCCAGCTTCGTGTGTGGGGGAGGTGTCGCTTCTGTCCACCTTCATCTTCGGACAAAGAATGGGGGGCAAAAAAAAAAAAAACGCTGTTGCTACAGTCATGATCCCAGGGTTGACCAGAGATGGTCTCCTTGTCTGTTTGTGTCCCTTCTCCTCCTGCTCAAGATTTAAGCAGAAATCTTCCAGGTGCGTAATGATGACTTGCAGACTTGGAGGAGCCATCTTCATTTTCTTCTCTATCTCTTGGTCGCTTTCTCTCCTTTTTTTGCCTTGATGGGCTTACCCGAGCGAATACTCTTTTATGACAGAAGCATTTAACCAAGGAGAATAGAAAAATGTCTATTCACAGTCTCATCACGTGACTTCTTTGGTATGAACTTCACTTATGGTCTCGTTCTTCTCATCCCCCACTCTTTCCTGGTCCTAATTGTCAATGTGTGAATTCAAGGAATCGAAAGAGACTTCTTTCAAGTTCCTTAACCTTTCAAAAAAGTTCTAATTCACTGCTCACGTTGAGTTCTCAGGGGTGTTGTTCTGTCAAATATTAGAGCCGGTTTTACGGATCCATATGAGGACACTTTTTTTTTTCTCTGCTCAATAATGATTGAGAACAGGAAGTCTTGGGCTTTCTAGAACGAATGAATCACTTGATCAGGGTCATATACGTAGCAACTTGAGTATTTTATGTTCTCCTTCAATGATTCGACATCAAATGACATTTGTGGAATGGAGGCCATAACGATAACCAAAATGCAGGTACTTGTTTAACTTCCATGTGTTTCAGACATGCTAAATGTTGAGTGGCACTCGGGCGGCAGCTGTGTTCACGTGAATTCACATGCATGAGGTAGTTAATGCAGGGTGAACACATCTGAATTTCTAGGGTTAGTTCGTTAGATATTCTGAGTTCGATATTCACTTCGCTGGTAGGGTTCGCTCCGCAGTGTTCATGCCGAGATCTCGAAGTAGGTCGTTTACATTTTTTTTTGTTGGAAAAACGTGTTTGTAATGAAAATCAAATGAAATAGGAGGCCATGGAAAGAGTTTAACTTTCTATATTTCTTACTTCCCAAGCAAATGCATATTTCCGTTGTCGTGTCACTCCTTTTAGCATCAGTACTTGTTGAAGTGTCCCCTAGCTGATTAGGGGCAAGAGTTGAAAAGAGGCGGAGGAGCAAGGGGAAGACCTTGAACCGGGTGTTATTCTCTGATGTACCCAGCTTGTTTTTCTTGTCCTCGGTTATTCGGCGGACGAGGGACGAGGGTGAAGGCAGTAATTTTCCCAGGGCTTCCGCTAGAATGAACGATGGCATTGAATCGAAGGATAATGTCACCCCCCTGCCCAGTGCCCTGTGCAGTCCCCCCCTCATGTCTCCTCTCTCCATGCCCTCATACTGTACACAGCCCCACACGCATTCACATACGCACACGCACCCACTCGTTTACTCACGCGCTTTCCCGCTGCCCCACACGAATAATACGCGGGACACCTGTGTATATCCCGATCTTTTCATCCTTTTCCGATACTTTCTGCATGCGAGTTTTATACCATTGTGGGCAAGTGACCTGCATTATTGAAAATCAAATGCCTATCTATCGTCATATTTCGTGCAATCATTCCTCTGAATAAAGCCACCTGTTTCTGTTACGTATCAATAAATTCCTATCCAGATGTAGGTTGTCTCTGAGTACAATACCCAGGAGATCTCACGACAGTTTCATGAATGTCAGGAAATTTCCTACTTGCTTTTGGCGCCGATATCAGGTGCTCAGTTGCAGTAGCTTCTGATTAATTCAGCCATCCCGTGCAGATGAATTTATTTTTGCATCTTGTCTTGTATGAGAACATCATTCTTTTTTTGCAAGAAAAACAGACTTTCGATAGCGATTGCTACATGTTGGTTCGATGTCTTAGTCTTAACAGTGTCACACATCAAAGGAGGATCTTTGGACCCAAAGAGAGAGATAGAGAGAGATATTCCCGAGGAATTGTCCGGCCTGCGGCGAAAGAAACGGGAAAATAACCTAGAAAACGCCAAGATTCTTCATTTTACTTGTGCAAATGCCAATATCTCACACGAATTCCATCTACCACCAATCCCAAAAACGCATACCCCACCACTTTGATCGATGTTTACTCGTTCCAATGTCTTGCTAAAGTCTCAATGTCATCCATAGGAAAGGCGTACGTTTCAGGGCGAGTTAGGATCATAGCGACAAATCGTCGCTGGCTGCAAAATTGTTATTCGTCCGCATTTCAATGAAGAAACGTTACCCTCTCGTACAACCTCGGTTCTCCCAACCTAGTCCGTTTTCCTCAATACCTGACATATTGAACATGTCAGAACAAAGCCTAGGAAGCGTCTCCCTTTGGACTTCCTGAATGAAACGCCTTATGGATGACACAAGGATAGATTCACGATCTTCTGCAGTTTCGTGGGGAAAAAAAGCTGAGTTGGCTGGGGAAAATATTTACTACTCCCCATCATGATTTAAAAAAATCTGAAGACCAATAGAATGCAGACATAAATTGACTTTACCAGAGCGCCTGGAAAAAATAACGCCCGAGTAAGAATTACTTATTAGGGACTATGAAAGTCTTCTGAGGATGCTTCATTCAGGACGATTTCTGACATCCCAAGTCTTGTTTTCTCACTTAGGCACGACGTCATTCGAATTGTCACTAAAAATTCGGATTAATTTTGAACGTGAGTTTCTGTCAGGTCAACTATTGCGAGAGCAGTTGGGGTAACGCAAACGGTAGGAATATTTTTTTTTTGCGGAATTGCCCACGCACGCAATTTGCCGCGACTTTGCTCATCCATAGCGGTGAAGAGTTCACTTCGGACGCTTGCAAATATTGGTTGACTCTCATGTAGTATACCCGTTTTTTTTATTTATTTCAGGTTTAGTTCTCGTCTCTTTCTAGATCATAATCCAAGGACTGAAAGTTTTACTCCCCTTGATTGTACCTAACACATGCGATTTTATATATAATATTTATCTAAAGCGTATTGCGTTGTAATATCATATTAAATGCACTGCACCTACGCATTCCATGAAACAGTCATAGATGGACCATCTATTCCTTCAAGATTAATGCCATGTTCGCTCTGTAAAATTTATTTGATAAAATTTCTAATGCAAAATAAGTTTTATAAATACTTTTACGGGCGTCAGTTCTATTCCCTCAAAATCTTTTTATGTCTTTAATAATAGCGTAACAGTGACATTTCGCACCGTCATATCTCTTTCCTTTTAATAGAAATTTTAATAGAAGAATTTTACAGCGTGACCCCGTAGCATTAATTTGCATGCAAAGCACGATAGCCAGATATCCTCATAGACGCGATGATCTGCCATAAGACGCGCTCAGATCTGGAACGCCCTCGAGAAAACAATCTCTTTGGAAAATTTCTTTTCTTAATTGCGTCTGGATTTCACCGTCGACCTAGCAGGAAATCTTTTGCTGTGGAAGTGACTCTGCCAGTGCCTGTCGTTAATGGTGCATTCCCGATTTGATTTATCAAGAATGGACGTGTTCTGTAGACTGAATAGACGCAGTGCATATGAAGGGTGCAGTAAATTTTGCATGCCAGTGTGTGCAGGGAAACACGGTGTTTCTCTCCCCCAAACCACGTCTGCTCTACATGGGGTGTCGGAATGTCGCATATCCGACGTGCATGTAAAATGTAAAATCCGTTGCATCCGAAGCATGAATTGCTGAACTGGATTTTCCTTGTTTGACAATCCAAATTTTCCTCAGTCTTAAGTGTGCTAGTTGGGCCTAGTTAGAAAGTGGGGGGAAAAACCTAATTGCTGTGGAATGATTAATTAGTCATTTGACCCTTTGTAGGCTGTCTGAAAATGAATCAATTTGGTGGGATGACATACATCAGATCACTTATTAGATTTTCTCCCCAATGCCTCTTTCCCAATCCCCAAGATGTTACACATCATACAATATGCTGAATTTTTGTGGTCAGTTGACAATGCGAGTTCAGTATCTCATTTCTGCGCTGCGAATTTCCGAAACTTGCCCTCCCAACCGAAGAAACCTGTTCTGAAGAACGCAGATTGCATCGCATTCTGTTCGATTTTCTCCATTCAGGAATGATAGAAGAAATCGAGAATAGAGATTTCCGGAATGCCATTTGCTTTCTCTTGCATCGTTCTCCACACGACTCTTTTCTCCCTCCCCCTTTTGATTTAATGACTGGGACTTCCGGTTAAGCGATGGTGAAATATTGAATTCCATTGGTCAGACAAGCTTTGTATTCCTCGGTCCCTCCAGAACAATCCCGTGAATCACCCATACCATGAGATCGAATTCCTGATCACTTCATTCCGAGTGGGCCATTGTTTTACTTTGCTTCCTGGAGCAAGATGACGTGGAGTTCATAATTCATGTAGTTGGAACCGCATTCCCTTGAAACGTTTTCCGCATTATCCATTTAGAATTCTGGCCTTCTCGTATCTTGAAAGGATCTTCCTGTTCTCTACTGTTACGTTCATCATCGGCATCCCGGATCTCGAGGATGAGTTTAAGAAAGGAATCGCTCTGAAAAATAGATAAGATATAAACTTGAGATCCCCAGATTTTACAGCTACAAATGATACAATGGAACAATTCAGCGTTTGTGCGCTCATTCGTTCGTGACTTTAATTTTTACAATGTTGTTTCACCATTCATCGAAGGCTGTTCTAGACGTCTCTTACCTCAAACTAAGAAGATATAGAGCTAAGTTACCTTGTATGACAGTATTGAAATAATTGAAAATTACCCTTCCCCCCGAAACTTGAGGATGGGTTCTTGGGAATGAAAGTCCTTTAACAGCTAAAAATAAGGGGGGGATACACAAACCCGGTGTAATTTTTAAAATAAACAGGGTACATAATTGTGAGGTTTCTGTTGCCTCTCAAACGTAAAAAAAAAATGTGAGCAGTATGAAAATCCATGGTGTAGACACATTCAGGTCTGACGGAGAGGATAGCTTCTGCCTAATTTTCAAATGAAAAAAAAATTGGGATTGGAGAACGGAGAGTAATCTCTGCACTCAATCACAACAATAAGAGGATTGTGTGGGGTAAATTTCCCACTCCTCCTTACAACTTGAATTGGACATACAAAAAAGCTTGAAAATTTCTTAGCATTTCCATAAACTGGGCAAGAAAAGTTCCATATTTTATGGAAAGTCGACATCCGCCCATTGGGAAGTCCGACCGAGTCCGATGATCCAATTCACGTAAAGCTCCTCGGTCTTGATGTCCTAAATTCTTCGTGAGCTTCATGCATGCCTGCAAGACTCACACATTCAGATGGAAAACAGTTTAAAACTTAAAATTAGGATCCGTGGTCCCTGATGGGCTCAATCCCATCCTGTTGCAATGGTACCAATAATATTTTCTTGTCTTTATTCTCAAGCTTCTCCCATTGTTTTCCTGACTAATGCTGCAGAAGCGAAGTTGGTTTTTGCACTCCAAATTGTTCACCCTATTCTTTAACACAGATTCCATGTTAATTCCACCTACAGAGTAAAAAATCTCCTAGTGAAGGATTCGATGTTGAGTCTACATTGTCCAGTGTAGTACATTGTACAGCAGTACAGTACCCTAGTATATTATGCAGTAGACCCCGTTCTCCCAATGTCGAGGGTTGGAGTTGAGAATCGCGTTGAGCATTCCTAGGTGGAAGTTGGTGAACAATAGTGACAGTAGGTGGGTCTTGATGAGACTAGGCCTATTGATGTCACTAACTCAATTATGGATGATCCAGCTGGCTGACGACAGACGAGTGAGTCCATTCCAGGCTCCCTCTAATTATGGGTGTTGGTACTTGGTTCTGATGGTTGCGTGAATGGGGATGATAATTACATCAATCCTGGCAATTAACTCGCCGTGGGCGGAGACAACCCCACTCTCACCCAATCAGACAACGCCATGAGGAACTATTTACATAATTGCGCAATGTGGGATATTTACCGAAGGAAAACGAACGTCCCTTTTTTCTGTCTCCCATCATTGTCTCCTGGTACACACCTGGGCGTCATCACAAAGTAGGCCCTGATTTCCATCTCCGGGTTACTTCTGCTTTAGAGCAAGGGCGAAGCTCCGAGGATGAGTCGGTCTCAATCGATCACGTGAATACTGGTTCCGTGACTAAGAGAAAAACATCCATTTGTCGGGCTGTCTCGAATGGCATTTGAGCTGAAACTTGGTCGTACTGGGTGATGGAAACAGGTGCAGTGGGGTAGCGAATGAGGGGTGGAAAAGAAATTCTTGACAACCTCTGCTTTTATTCCTCTCGAAAGGATGCTCTCAAATCTCTCATCCTGGAATAACACTCTCAGATGAAAGACAGGGAATCTGCATATTGGAGGCCCAGATTCTGGAGAAAGGGTATAGAAGAATATATCCGGGTGAGCCTTTTTTCCCTCCTTTCTTTGCATGTGGGAGGGGTAAAGGAGGATAGGCGAGGATCATGAACAATGCAATGACAACAAGTGTGAATTATCGAAGGAGCCATGGCACGTCTTTGTTCCACTCACGCATGAAAGCCCCGGAGGCAGAGGCCCGACCAGAGTTCCCGTCCTCTTGGATTCCTTCCTATATCGGAAATCACCTATTGATCGACATTATCCCTGTGTTTTTAAAAGACGCTTTCCGCGTCAGGAAGACGATGATTATGATGATGATGGTGGCGATGGTGGCGATGGGGATAAGCTTAATGCCCATGGGTTTTTTTTTTTACACCCTCCTTTTCTTGAATTGGTTGATTGCTCCGCCTTCAACCAGACTTCCCGGGCAAGTTTCATTCATTTAGTATGTTGAATCATCTGGGGTAGAAGAGGGGAGTCTCGTGGATATGATAATATGGAATGACGGTATACAGGGTGGGGCAAAATCTTAGCTCCTTCCCCCTTTCCACAGCCAAAACAATGAATACTAGTGCTAATTTATATATATTTCTGAATTCCTCACGAAAAAGACTGGATAGGTGTCCTTTATTGTTTGGTTTTTTCACTCTGAGCAAACAAGACAACGTTGATTCGCTTTGAGTAGGATAGGCATTCAGTAAGTCTTGCGTGGCTAGTGTCTCGAAGCAAGCCTCACTACCACAATACAGTATATTCGACCATTATTGGCCCAACAGTAGGCGAATATTGCAGTTTTGGTTCACCGTTGTGCCGGTATTGATTCAATATACTGTACTACTGGGGAGGGGGGTGTTATTGTTAATGAAGGTTCACCTACTGAATGTACAAAAGTTTTATCAATTATAAAATACAGGAATGAAATGACTGTCTATGAGGCCTACACTACTTAGTGTCCTTTCTCCGTGATAGGGCACCATACTTCCAGGCTCTGACCAATACAAGACTTGTTGAAAGTCCCGCTGCCCCAAGCAAATCGACGCTGTCCTGTCTGCTCATAATGGAAATATTAAAATTAAAATATTCATCTGTCCAATATCAATCCATCAATCCATTTCTCCTTTTTATTAAAGAGTTTAGAAAAACATCCTGTTTTGCGCTAGTTTTCTTTGTCTTATCTTCGGAAGGGGTGGCTAAGGTTTAGCGCCACCCTGTACGGTATACAGGAGCAATCCAAGGCCTCGGGGGTCGTCTGGATTTGTCACGAGCATGGCTTGCATGAAACTGCCAAATAGACGTGAGAAGTGCATCAGATCAGATAATGCCTCCTTTCGAATGAACGATCTGAAGTGGAGTATTTTCAGTTATGCTTCAGAACTGCCTTTCGAGGCTCCAACTTTCGAAGACATGTTGATAGATATTCACTACATGGGTCATTCCGTATTAAGTGTCCGACAGCCTGTGGGGGTCATGTGAAGGATTTGCTTGAAGTTAGACAGAGGTTTCCCTCATTGACTAAAAAAAAGGCTCAAGCCCATTATTTTAGTAGTCACGCTCATTGTCCCCATGATATAGGGTCGCAAAGTTTGAATTGAACGTGATTCTGGATGGATCTCAGGGCAAATTTCCTTCTTTCAGAAACTCTCCAAGCTAGATGAATGTCTCATACCTAATTCCAGATGTCTTAGAGAGGATCTTCCATTTCTTTTTTTTGTAAATTTACCAAAATAGGATCACACCCACGCATAATGTCCATGGATTAAATTAAAACATTCTTTGACTTTTTTTTTTACTTGGTCACTTACGGAGTTGAAGAGGCACACAAAATTGCAGGCGTGCGCTTTTCCTGGGTACTAAGTCACTTGGTTGTGAAATAAGAAACCCAAGGCTAATTGGTACGGGGTTTTGACCTGTGAGAAATAGCTGATTTGCCTGGGTCAAAGACTCAGAGGCAAATCAGTCTTACATCTTGTGCAACCTGTCACATTTCAAACTCTCGCTCAGATGTATCGTGCTTTTATAGTTTTATAACTACATTTAGGCATGAGACACGAGTCAAACCCGTCACATCCAACATTCAAATCACCAGTTAAGCATATCAAAAGGACTTAACCCCAAGGAAGTTCGATTGACCTATAAGATATGGCCTCGTAGGTCATAGGAGTCGTTCCTGAACTGCATGACGAGGATTGGTACCTTAGGAATGTGACCTCAAAGACAGAAACTTGTGAGAGACAAAGAATGGATATTGATTTTATGCTTTTCTCTCTATCTCATCCTTCAAATTTGAAATGCATGGTAAGCACGCAGTTCTATGTAATTCAAATTTCTTAGCCTTGTAAATCCAATCACGCAAACTCGCTGAGTTTGCAAATGAGTAGTTGATTGTGGACAGAAAGCGATGGAATTGTTTCAGATGTTCGCACGTATGTATTCAGTATGCAGGATGTGCTATGCATGAAGACTGGTAATAATTTTATCAACTTAATCTCGTGCCTCCGGTCAGTAAGAGTATGTTGAATTTGAACATGATTTCATTTGAACTCAGTCGCAATAGAAGACACGCCTTTAAAGTTCACTTCTTTTTTTAAATCTAAGTAGACGAACCTTTAAAAAAAAAATTAAGAATTATGTTTTCATCTTTTTCATAACCGAAGATCATGTCTCCCTCAGCTGTTTAAATTCCGGACACTTGAGATGGAATAACCCACATGCTGGTAGGATACTTCATTCCCTGAGGTCATATCTCGTCATCCTGCTGGACATAGTCAAAATACTGAAGGAGAATGCAGGAAAAGTCATGAGCTATTTGTCTTTCCCGCGGTTTATGAATCCGACTTTGTTGGTTGCGATCCGGTTAAGGAAACTCAAAAGTCCCGGCAAAATTTCCAACCTTTATTTGAGTCCTCGATAACCGAACCGGATCTTCTCTGTTCTTCGATTCCAGAAGTAGTATACGAAACAACGTAAAAACCATGACTTTAGTACTACGCTTGTCTTAGACTGTCGAGGGCCGCTGTGCCTTTACGGTGTGCATGAAGGATTCGTTGAAGGTCTCGAAAACGTATTTAATCACTGCCACTTCAGGTAGAACTGCACTAAAGATTAAATCGAGGATTTTCAGATTAAATGTGTTGTATATCATCCTTGGAACAAGGTCAAATAGAAGCATTCCTCTTTAGAGGGGGAGGGACTCCATTCTATCTTGCGCAGAGAATAACTTCGGTGGATGAAACGCCTTTTCCTTCATCACAGCCAATTCAAAATCCTCGATGTGTTATTGCTATTTTATAAGCGAACAAAATGAACCGGAATTATCGTATCACCGAACATATGACGTGGTAATAAACGTTTCTCAGAAATTTGAAAATGAATGTTGTTGGATTCGTGAAAATTAATGCTATCGGAAACCTCGCAGTTCATGAGTTCTTTTGATTGAACTAAGCTGCGATTAAATTTTTTTATGCTTTAGAAATTTTTTCACGCAGATTTTTAATTTTTTAAGCGTGTTTTTTCACCTATATCTTTCCTACCTGTTACCTTTTATAAGGTTGTGAGTGGGAGGTCGACTAGTCATCCCTATTCTCTGTCTTCCTCCCCCCCACTGATACCTCATTTGCCCATCCCCTCTCCAAGGAGGCGTAACCCACCCAGTGCCGTACTAGTATATATTCATGCAAGTTGGCAGTTACTTTTTATATTGTCTTTAGTGCAAGTTAAATGAAAGGGAAAGGCTGTAGACACTCAATCTCCTAAGGCCACAGGCGATCCGAAGCTCTTGGCCAGCTAATAATCATTATATGGTGTCTATAAAGTCATTTTCAATGTTCCTCTTTTCCTATTAGGGGATCAGGTATTTTTCTTTCTTTTGAGAGCCTAATATTTACACGTCTAAACGATCCTCTCTTTCGGTTCTTAATTCTTTCTTGATTTATGAAATGATACAATATATACATTCCCGTTCTGTTTCAAATTCCTTCTTGATATTTTCGAACAATTCTAGCAGTTACGCAATAGTTCATGGATATTTTTTTGTCTTTCAATCTCCCTGAAGGAATGCGACATGAGAGGCTCTTAAGAATTTCCAATTTCAGGAATTCTTGTTCCCCTCGAGTATTTTTTTTGTCCAAAATACTTCCTATTTTAATGGAACTATTCTAGGAACAAAAAGAAATCCTTTTAATGTGAAACAGTCGCTTGTCCGAATTGTCTTTGAGGACAGCCAACAAAATAACACGGACACGTCTCTGCGACGCTTCACTGATGAATCCATCTGCAATAGTGAACTGATTACCCTACCTCTTTTGTAGCGTTGAAAGCAATGTTCCTCATGTTAAATGCAGACTTGGTTTGTGCTATGAAGACTAATATGAAGCGGTATTAAATAACTCATACAAGGCACAATTCACAAAGAAAGACACTAATCGCTCTGGTTACCTTACATGTGAGTAAAGTTCGTTTGATGCTCTTCCCTCCCACCCTCCTCTCCCAGCCTAAGTTCCTCGAGTAAGGAGGTACTTGCTCAGGAACATCCAAAACCGCTAGAACAGACCACGAACTCATTAACTGTTCCCTGCTGGAGGAACTTGAGTCACCAACTTCTGAGACCGGTGAAGTCACTTCGTATTCAGAAAGTGGCTACAAAGCACCTTTATTTCTTTCGCTTTCTCTCTCTCTCTCTTTCTCTCTTAGCCGGACAGGAATTGTCTGTGATTTAGAACTTGAGTCGATGGCATGTGGAGACCATAGAGACTTGTGTCCACGGAATCTCTCTGTTGATGCGTCGGATCCTTCGAAATGCTAAGAGCCTCTGACATGTAGAAGTATGGCGTCATACCGGGCTTTTCTAATCTTATATAGTTTGTACCTGTTATAATGCACGATTTTATTTCGAATATATGTCGTGCGTGTCAATATGCATAGCTTTTCTCTTTTAGGGTTGTGAGTCATGATTGCAATGAGGAACGACTTCACAATCTGACCAGTCTGACTTACGGAGGAAAAGTCTGGGTAACTAGTGTCCTGACTATTCAGTCTTCCAACTTCGAGGAATTAGATTTAATTCCGAGTTTCAAGAACATGGAGGTTATTGTATAGCCGGACTGTAAACAGAAACCCAGTCTTCTTTTTTCTTGCCTGTTCTTTCCCGGTGGCCTGAGGCCTTCGCCTAACATGCAAGCAATTGCGATTTATTCTGATTTTACAGATTTGAAGTTAGCACACCAGTCATGCTTCTATGGCCCATGCCTTCGTCGGGGAGCGTATTGTTGTTGGTCTATTTGCAGAAGTATTTTCGTATTTCCGTGAGAGTAATTGGTCATGTTGTTGCATTCATTGTTCCACCGATGAATCGCTAATTTATTTAGAATCTCGGTCGGAACGTAGGATAAAGGAATCAAGGTGGCCCTTGAATTCTTTTTTCCCGCCAATCCACATCCCACTGAAACACTCCAACTTGGGAAAGCTCATCTCTTATGTTACTTTCGCGAAATGTAAACCTACGCGAGGGATTTCGCCGTGACACACGTCTCACACTTAGGTGGTTTTCGATATCTGTCAGGTGCAACTGTACATGATGGCGTACGGGTGGAAGGAGATTACGGTACTCGGAAGGCGGTGCTTCCCCCAATAGACAGTCTCCTCCTCCTCGGTTTCCCAAGCTCACGCAGTTTGACAACATGACCACTACTTCTAGTATCATCTGGATCGAGGAGAAGTGGTATGAATTGGACCAGTGCTTAATTTCTAGGAAAATATGTACTGGAGCTCATTGTATGCATACTGCACTTAAATGGGGGGCCCAAGGGACAAACCTCTGCAGTTTTTTTCTGTGCAGTTTATATTATTATCAAGATCTCGATTTTTGAGCACTTGCAATAGCACCGTCAGATTATCTGTCTAATATTGAAATCATGGGGTGTGAAATGTTAACGTAAGACATCGAGGCACAGGAGCTGAGCTCCGGTATAATTTTGAAGCACCAGGGCTGAGCTCGGGGCAGCCCCGGTATCTTATTGCACTGATTAGAACTGAGGAAGGATTTTCGGATTTCCTTTCGAATTTGTAAACACCCGTTTCCTGGCATGTAATGAGTGACTGTGGATGCCAATATTTGGTTATTGGTTGTCATAATAAGTTGTAAGTGTTGGAATAATCCCAGACCTAGGATCAGTGGAAGTGAATCATCGTGCCACATCCCATGTTTATGGACATGAGAATGAAATAAAACTGAGGATTCCCCATAAATATTCGTATCAAGGCTTGGAGATTTGATTTCCTATTATGACTCTGCCCTATTCCAGAAGATAAAGGCCGGACATAGGGTTCTGAGATGGTGTCTCACTGAGGTTTCATTCAGTGGTAGGTAAGCCGTTTAGTCTCACACCATCCAGCTGTCCACTACAAGAATGCAGCTTCAAGATGGACTTCCAGAACTGTTAGACAGAACTGGATAGGCTGAAGGAGAAGAATCAGGTTGACTTCATGTAGGTATGCAGTGAGGCAGTAGTCGGCCCCCTTGCATGGCTACTTCGTGCTCCTCAGGAGGTGAGTGACAGATCCATGGTAATGAATCAACAAATCTTCGTGATTTACGAGAGAGTCTTTGTATTCTTCTCCATAGATTGAAGTCATGTATGATGGACGTGATTAATTCACGAATATTTCTCAACCCGAGTGACATGAATCCCAATCAGTCTTTCCTGGTCACATAGAAAGTCTCCTCACTCTCCCTCATCCGCTGGAGAGAGTGAACTAAATGTCACAGACAGGTACGTCAGGATGGATTTGTGTCATTCACCTGGCGGAAAAGTTCTCATTTCACTACCAATCAAGGGGACCTTCTTGACTCATGAACATTCGATCTCATCGGATGATTTAGGTTTTGCTTCATCATGCTGTTGACGCTTGGAGGACATCAGGTCACCAAACGTTACCGACTTTCTAACGTTGGAATGTCTGCATTGGAAAACCATAGCAGCGACACCGATAGCACCATAGATTATTCGCTGCCCTTGGCTCTTTCTTTCTTACTTTTTTTTTCTCATGAGAGTCATGACCTCTTCTGACGCTAAGCTAAGCGTCGAGCGATTGCCCACTTCCAGGATATTGCATCCATCGATGCGTGTCATTGGAACAGGTGATAAGGGCCGGGATGTGTGATCGCTGGAGCCTTGTAACTGACTGTTTAATGGACCATTGTCAGGTCAGGGAAATCATTACTTCCTCCGATTCCTTCGAATTTGAGGCACGCTTGGTTTCCCGGGGGTTTTTGAGAACGTCTGGCATTCTACGTCGTGGGCGCAGACTGTCAGAGAAGGGCAGGCACGACGTATATACTAGACTTTTCGTCAGGTTCTGTGCCTCGCTCTTCCACAAAGAAAAAAGGGAGAGAGGGAGAGGAGGGAAGAGAGGAGCAGCTCCAAATTAGTCGCTCTTAGCAAAGGCAGTGAAGAAATCTTTCCTCCATGCAAACATTCTGATTCATTGCAATCAAATTCGTTAGCACTAACGAGCACCGTCGCCTTCAAGAGAGGGGGATGTTCTAATGATGGCTTGGCTCTACTATAAGAGAGGCGCAAAAATTGTTTTTGTCTGCTTCTTCCCTCGCTCCCTTCCTTCAGCTCCTTTGGCTCAATGACCTTGGAAGAGAGAGGCTTCAAAAAATGCTGACATATTGTACTAAATTATTGGCATTTAATCAGGGAGGACAAAGACATTCCTTCCGATGTCATCCGTCCCCCGTGTGAGCCTGCTTCAAAACAACCCATTCAAATGCTTTCTCTCTCTCTCTTCCCTCTCTCTCTCCCGTCCTTTCTTTCTTCTGATCCCCATAGAAAAAGGAGATGCCAGGCAAGCCCTAGGCTCCCTGTGTGACCCTTCTCTCATATCCTTTCCCTTCTTTTGAACATTTTCACTCGAACTGACCTGTTTCCTCACTTGAGGATTTCCTTGTCTCGTAATACAAACACTCCGGGAGCCCCTCTGGGCTTTTTCTTCTTCTTCCTCTCCTCCTCCTTCCTCCCCCCTTTTCTCTCTGTCATTCTCTTTTATTTTCCTTGCCAGGGTCTCCGGAATGGATTCATTTCATTCTGATTTGAAGGCTCATCCATGAATGCCTGATGGAAGACAAACACACATTATCTCTCCGAGCCTGATCTTGTGGAAATGAATTTGAAAAGGCTGAATGCTTGCTTCCTTTTACCATGCTTCACATGTGCTACTGAAGGAATCTTCCCCTTCTCATACGTCTACATATCAGAGCCTTTCGTCCCATTTTCCTATTGACAACAAGATGACCTCCTTCCGATCTATTGTTATGACCGACGACGATCATGATGCATTGCCATATTTGGGCTTGGCTTCCGTTGCATCAAACCTGTCTCCTCTCTCTTTTCTCTTTCTGAGAGGTCATGATATTCCTCCAGGGCACTTAACAGGATTCGAACCCTCTTCATAAACTCTTCGTTTGTTTTCCTTGGCCCATCGAAATCCGAATGGAACTTAGGAAATCTCATGACGCAAGGGTCGGTCAATCTTCCTTTTTTGCACCTTTCATGAGAGGTTTTTCCAGCTGTTGAACGACTCTGCTCGCACAAGAGCACACGAAAATTAGCGAAATTAACGATAATGTTAAAATTGGCACGCGAGCTTAATGACTCCATGCTTCGAAGTTACGAGTCGAGATGCGAGATTCGACTGGGAATTTTTTGGGTATATAATCTCCTGTCCAAAATTGTATGCTGCTTTCCTGTCTGATCCATCGATTGTGGGACTATTTCTAAAGAAGAGTATTTGACATACCATGTTGATCACTTGTTACTCGTCCTGTCACAAAGTTTCTTTTAGTTGGTAAAAACGAATCGCAAAATAAAACTTTTCGAAATGCTGAAGCAAACAATGTTAATCGTGCACTAATCGTAGCTGACAAAATATGTTTCTTTCTCATCACGCTGTTGAGTAGATTTGATCGGTGTGCAACTGACGCATGAATCAGGAGGTTCTGTTGCCTTCATATTTGTTGCTGTAAATGAATCTCAGGTCATTTAGACATTTCTCCTCGTGATCAAGTCTGGGAGACGATGTTTGGCGTAGACAAGCCATCGAAAATCACAACATTGGGTTTCGTAGTTAAGCAAAAATAAACTCAAATATCTGGGATGTCCTAGTCATAAATAACATCGAGTGTACACACCAAATACATTTACTGCCCTATTTTCTTCTTGAACCCAAACAGTACTTATAAAGTTTTCGCATATTTTGAAGAAATGCCTCCGATTCCTTAAGGATTCCATCTCTCAATGAATTTAGGTTTCTTGTTTTACCTCTCAATTGTTTGGCCTTCCCACTGTCTATTCTATTTAATCATGTGGATTTCCAGTAGATAGTGAAGCATTCGTGTATATGAACTCTCCGTTTCCTGACTGCAAAAACGCATTTGTTGAGCTTCCTTATCGTTATTGAGGATTGGTTTTATGTTAGAAGCCTATCTGTATAAGATGAGGAAGTGGTGGAGTCTCAGGAGTGAAGTAGACCGAGATTTTTCTTCTCGGAATTCATAATATCTTCACCCATAAGCCAAGATTTGTTGTGTGCCGTTGCCATAGCAACAAATGCCAATTTTTACCTGAAAATCATATTTCTTTGACATTGCTGTTCGATTCCTCTTATCCATTTTACACGCTGATAAGTGGTTAAAGTAATTCTAGCAATACTTGGCCAAAAAGAAAGAAACCTTCATGGCTCGTTTCGGTTGTCGTAACGTCTTCGAATGAATTGTCTTAAGACTTCTTAGTTTGTAATCCCAGATGTAGTGATAGTGAAGCGATGGTGTTTGCCGAGAACACAGTCTGGAGCATTTTAACCTTGCATTGAGCTTGGCTTGATTCAACGGAAAATCGAAGGCTGAGCCCGATCACTATGGATTACATAGACATAAATCTGGTGGTGCAGAAGAATTGTATTTGCTTTCCCATTTCTGCATTAATATTCCCTCATTAACGTCAGAACGTGGATGGTTTTCACCGAACAACTTCATGAGGAATTCAGGGATATCGGGAATACTTGAGTCGAATGTCTCCTCTGCTTTGATGAGGCATTAATTCATAACGCTTCGTGCTTCTCATAATCCATCGCTTGGTCAATAATTCACGACTGCAATTAGAGATAGAAGCCTAATTTTTTCTTTCGTGTTTGAGAGGAAATAGTCGATATCTGCGTCTACCATTCGTGATTGGATGCGTCGCGTGACGCACGCCCTGACCAACTCGAGTTGATATAACTCAGTGGGAGAAGACGTTCAAACCATTTGGAGCATGGAGCATAATGAAGAGAGGAGGAAAAGAAAAAATATAAAAAGAGAATGTCATAGGTTCTCCACATATGGTTGTCTGTCGCTCCTGCCTACTCCCACATTATGTCCAATAATTCACCGACCTCCGCAAAGTCCAGCACATGTGTGTCACTTTCTTTTTTTTTTCTCTTTTCCTTTTTTCTTTCTTCCAACAGCTTAGTCCGAATGGGGGGCATTTCGAAATCGTGCTCTCATTGTCCATCCTCCTCCTTGCCTCCTCCTCATCTCTGTTGGCCAGGCCTTCCCCTCCCCCCTATTGTCTTCTGACTCCTGCTAACAGGAACAAATGATAGATTAATACAAATAAATGGTTTCTACCTCATCGGTTTCCCCATTCATAATGTCAGGAGGGGGAGACCCAGGGGAAAATAGTCCTACCGGACATCGTCAACACTATATCAGTTGTGAAAGGCGAGATATGCGGTATTCGACTAACCGAGCTTATAGGTGATTAGTCTCCACATGTTCGTGTCTCACGTATTCATAATTTGCAAAATTGGAAGCATCGATTGACGTTCTGGGGAAAGACGGAGGTCGATGCCATACCCATGTATTGATGATTGTCTCTTTGTTTAGGGTATGCCGTGCCCTATATTTCCTATCTTGATCACGCTACCGACTCCTGCGTCAGCCTATGGTCGAATAATCTTCAGGGCTCATTAGTGCATGAAAGACGAGAGGATCTTTCCTGCCAGGTGGTGCAGCACTGCAAAGCAGACGATATGTTCATAATTAAACGGATGTAGGTTTAGCTTGCATAAAGAGAGAGCCTTGACCCCGTACGTCTGCGTGTGAATAGCTGAAATCACGAGTGCAAAGAGACCCATTCAAGGGTGCCACATTTGAAAAGTGATAATGAGGAGCCGTTGCCTCGTTATTCATTGCGAGGAAAAACCCAGAAAGAACCTATAAATTAACATACAGGTGTCGCCCAGACTCGGGGTCATCTATGGTCTTTTTTTCCCATAAAATTACGGATTTTCCCCCTCCACTGATGGCAAAAATTATGATTCATAAAAAAACGGGCAGGGCTGGATCAAGATGAGCCAGTGACTCAACATCGCTCTTTGTCCGTGTGATGTATGGATCCGAGGCTAGATGAGAAAAAAAAAATAAAGAAAAAAAAAAAGGGACGCAGCTGAACCAAGTGTCTCCTTAGCGTCTCCATAGTTTCTCTTTACTCCTCCATTAGTCCAAATACCTCTAGGTGTCCCGGGGCATTTTCTGCATAGGAAAAGCTATCATTGTTTATGGGGCTTCCAGCCCATGTGCATCCTGTATCCCGGCTTCACCTGCTTATATGCAGACATAGAGGACAAGAGAACTTTGAATTGAAGGGATGAGTCCCGTTACTTCTCTTTTCTCTTCTTTCCCCCCTCTTTTCAGGTAGGCCCATATACTATGCAGTAGAATACTGTGGGTTGATTCTCGTGTTCCTCGTTCCATCAGGAGACAGTGCAAGGACTTCATGTTTGAAACATGCACCACGCCATCGATTCTTGTGGGATAACATTCTAGTCAAACCACATGCTCTAATAATTGGCCCTGATTCTGCAATAATCTTTCTCCTAATCAATCACACTCTCAGCGTACATTTTTCATGAATTTTCGGGGTAGTTGGAATTGATAGGCCCTCTTACCTTCCCCCATCACTGTCACTGTTGGGATACGAGAACAAGACGAACGAATATTCAATCTTAAAACTCATTGCTTGTGCGAAAGCGTCCGCTTCATCTCTATTTGAAACGTCCTGATTAGGTTTTTTTTTTTTTTTACCTAATATCTCTCTCTCGGAATTATAACTTTGCTAAAAACCAATCTTCAATTGAACAGAATTCTCGTATTGTAAACTTGTCTGGTAGTCTTCCTACACCGGAGATCCTCCTGTTTCAAGACATATTGCTCTGTCTAGAATGTCCATGATTGACCATAAAATGGCTAGTTTCCCGCACTCTTGTTCGGATGGGTTAGGAGAAGCAATTTGCCAATAGACCTTCTATCGGTGTATGAAAAAGAAAGCAATCTGCCTTAAAAGATTGAGGGAAGAGGGCTCATGAATAAGTAACCGGTCTGTACAAATATCTTGTCGGCCACTGTGTGCCTGCCATCAGTCATGCAGGAACCTCCAATCACGGGTCGTTGCTGGAAGAAAAGACAATCGCGCTGGAAGCCAAGACAAAATGAGGAGGCGAACGATCCCAGACGTGAAAGTACGGCCGATATTAGAATGTGAGGCGTATTAGACTGTGAGGGGGGGTCTCCCCCTCTTTGAATCTATCCCTTGTTCGATATTCCTGTATGTGTGTGTGTTTGTTCTTTGCAATATCCGCAATCCAGTAATCGATAGATGATAATTACCCATGCATGTCCCCGTGGCCCAAGCGAGCTTTCATGCCTGACTGGCATATTTTACGTGTCTAGAACAATTATTATTCATGGCTAGGCGCGGTAGGCTCTAAATTATGTACATGATTAAGGGATCTGGGATTTTCACGTGAAGGTATATATCCCATGTCTGGAGGCGGTGATTACAGGGTGCCCCGATATATAGGTTCGAATTCAATCACTGGCCCTAGAGTGATGCGAATGAAAGGAACGGGAGTGACCTTGCCTGGGGCACCAACGTACCCCTCTCACATCTCCCTCCCAGTAGAAGGTGTTAATGGGAGCGAAAGAAAAAAGAAACGCAAAGAAGGCTGAATGCATCCACTCATACTCACGCCAGTTTTCTGACCTTCCGGTTTCAAGCTTCCATTAAAATGTCATTAGATGGCACGATGTGTAACGATCTGTTTGTTGGCGCGCAGGAAGCAAAGGATGGCCTGCCTTTTCCATTGTCTGATTGCCAAGTTCCAGACAATTATAATCGTGGAAGGAAAAGAAAGGAAGACAAAAAAAGACCAGGTTCACGCGGGTTCTGCGGCAATGCCGAGGGGATCGACGGCGAGTTGTCCCCGAAAACGAGGGAGGCGCGGAAAAGTAGGAAGTAGGCTGTACTAGCATATGGGCATATAATGGGAGCTATTATGACCTAGCATGAAGGATGGCCTTCATGCGAGTCAACCTTCAATATCTTCTCTTCTCTTTCTCTCTCAATTAAATCGATCAATTTCATGCCATCAATGTCCGGTCCGTAAAGTGATCTACCATCATTAATCCTCCTTTTTTCGTCAGTTTATTGTTTCTTTTTTCCCTCTTCCTCCTCCTCCTCCTCCTCCCTCCTCCTTCATTCTCCGTCTTGTTCCTATTCTCCTTCTTTCCTGTCACGTCAAAAGTCCGACTCCAGAAAATGATGGCAGTCAGCATTATAAATGATTTTCACTAGTCTCACTTGCGGGACCGGGATTAAATAAATTGTGAAGTAATTATGTTCTCTCTGCGGGATTACATGGCCGAAATTAATCGTCGGCGGTCATCAATTGATTCTGCCAAAATTGCGCTTCCCATTAATCATTGACAATCAGGTAAGAACGGAAATGCGGTGGGATGGGAGGGAGGAGGGAAGCCCATTGTCTCTCACTCAGACCCATCGGTATAGACTCGTATATGCCCCTGGCCCCTATATACACGTGAGATAGAACCTTTTTTTTTTTTCCTTTTCTTCCTTCCCTTCCTTTTCCCTTTCTGCTTTCGTTTTGTTGCTTTCTCTTCCCTACGTCTGCGCAAAATATGCTTCCCTACAAATCATTGAAGAAGGGGGGAAAAGTTTTAACCGATCACACTCCCTGAAGCTTTGACTATCAAAAGCATGATGAAACTAGAGTTTTTTCGAGTAGACCTAGGAAGACCTGGTTGGCCTCATTCGGTTCGGAAATTCAGTTAAGGAAGTCTTGGAGACCCAAGACAGAAGGATGTTCCCCTCCTCACTTGGTACGCCTATATCATAAACTGTTGTGCAGGAGAAGGGGACAAAGGGAGTACATGAGACATGAAGGGAGGGAGGGAAGTGGGGACGAGTTCAAGCTCCAATGATTCTTGCAGATTTTCTCTTTGTGCATAGCACTAATTCCCGAGACAACCCAGCCTCATCCCGCTCCGTCTCCCTTCAAAGCCTTTTCCTTTTTGCTGGAACACTCGAAATCATCTACTCATAAAAATTTCATTCTCCTCCGTGCATGCATAACGAAGGCATTTTTATTGGGTCCCTCATCTCCCTATCCTTTTCAAAGGGAAGACAGACAGAAAGAGACGTGAAAGGAGAGTTAAAATGACGAAGGACTAAAGCGTTCCTGAACATGAGATGGAATTCTCTCAATGACTTGACCTCAGTCTCGTCTCACATGACCTTCAGCAGATCCATTGTACAAAGGAAATTGCTCGAGTCGTCGCGATCCCTAAAATAGTTTAATGAGGAATCTCTGGAGAGTCGAGCATGACATGAAAAAGACTTGCGCGTATCTACCAAAGAAATGTAATTATGAAAGATTGATGAAATGAGGTTTTCCTCTCGTAATTGCTTGAGGGATCTGTGGGGCTCTAGAGAGCATAGGAACGGGCTTCTGTAAATAGAAACATGGATCTCTGTTCAATCCATGTCGAATAAGAACCTTTGGAGAAATCGCCTTCGTTATTTTGATGCTGATGACAAGGAAAGACCCCCATGTGTACATAAGCCTTCAGAGGTCAGAGGAGACATTCGGGGAATTCCGGAGGACCTTGACTTCTCACCACGTCATCCTATAGGTCCTGTAGGTCACCGCTTGATCAAATCGTCTCCTTGCGATACTGTGCATGGCGTTGCTGCTGCCGATCCGAAGGAAGGGGGGATCCAATAACCGTCTCCTTTTCCTTCAACCTATCAAGAGAACCTGGAAGTAGATCGTTGCCATATGAAGTATGAAGATTCATAGACTTGGCTATCGATGGAGGAAATGGAAAAGGATATTTGAAGGGGGAATTCATGAAGAAGGCAATTGGTCTGCTGCTGCCCCGGGTAGCAAGGGAAACAAAAAGAGAGAAATTAATAATAATAATAAATAATAGTTACTGTTCCTAGGAGACGTAGGAAAGAATGGAGTTCAATCAGCGATCTCAATCTCAGTTGCGGTTGACAAATCCCCAACAGATCTGCTTTGAAAATGACGTTGGATCAATTTCACGTATGCCACAGGTGAAGTATGAAAAGATCTAGAAATCATGATTTCCCCTTCAATCAGGGAAGCTTGTGAAAAAAAACTCATTAACCTTCCTCTGAATTCTATCCGGGGGTCAACATAACCATATAGTTCATACAAAAAGGAGAAAAGAGTGTGAGACATGGTCCTATTCTGTGAAAAATCCACGCGTGGGGTAAAAGAACTATTGTCTAGATCCTATGAGAAAAAGAGAGGGAAGTGGAAATGCTTGGAATTTGATGGGAGGGAAAGAATGCCTCGATCATGCATGAATCCGTCAGCGAGTCTTTTTTCAGGAAATCTTTCACTGCAGTAGCGCAGCTAACGAACCATGTCAAGAACCAGCAACGGTTCTTGAACGGAGGGGAAATCCGAAAGCCATTTTTATGCATACGTAAATCCTATTGTGAAGAGTCGAACCAGCTTCCCCTGGATGGCCATGAAATGCAAGAAAAAAAAATTGCATGCGATGGAACCGAAACACAATGGAAGATGGGAACGAAATTCTCAATTTCGTTCCCATCTTTCATTGTATGTTGTGTCACTTTTTGACCTCTCTGTGGCCCACGTTGAGCTGAAGTTGGAGAATCTTGCATCCTGGCATTGTGTCCTAGAGGATCATGAAAGCAGGTTGACTCAGGGTCGTGACATATTTTTTTCCTCCTCCCCTGATGACCAGCATCACTGTAACTCATGAGCCAACCATATGCACTGGGTTCAGGGACTCATGCTGAAATGAGTCCCGTCACCCCACGCATCGCCTTCGTGCTTCACTTGTTAAGGATTGAACCTGTATGGGGTCCTCTCTCGTCGATGCACGAGCGTCCCGGTAGATCTCTTTCCATGATCTCACCGGCGAATTAAAAAATTATTCGCCACCTTGCTTGTGGACAGTAGAATTCCATGAATGGAACTGCAACTACGCATGGTCGTATCCTTTGAATCGAGCACAATAGTTAGCTTGTCTCTCTTCCTCAAGGACACGAAAGATGTTGAAATACAGGGTTTGCTGCTGATGTCATGGAGGTAAAAGAACCATATGGAAAGCATATATATATTCTCCCTATAGATCCATTCTCCATTGGAGACTTTGATTCACTCTTTTTGAATAACGAAAATCGACCCTTTTTTGCATCAATTCCCCACCCGCACTGCAGCTGAGTCAAGAATAGCTTGACTTCAACTGAAAACATTATAATCTTCCTTTGAATTTTTTTTCAAATAGTACCTGCCCTACTCAGGTTCATGGTTCCGATCTCCTGCCTTGATAAAGGACAAGGAATGCATTCAAATTAATCTTCAAATTAATCAAATTCACGACGACGCTGATATTGGCAGGTTTCCTGTTTCACAGTAGATCCGTTCTCTGCAACTCCTATGCCAATCGGTTTCCATCGATTTCCCCTTGATTTGAACTGTGAGGACGTGGTAGGCGTATACAGTATAGGTGAGGAAAAGGTGTCCTTGACGAGAAATCACGTCAGAAGAGTGCAATCGATTAACACTATCGTTGAAGTGTGAAGTAGTCAGAACAAGGGGAGTTTCCACGGTAGTAGCTATCCAATCGGCTATCGATTGAAAGCCTCCCTGGTTCTAATGGCATTCCTCAAAATCCGTACGTGGTTTTTCCGATGGAACGAATGCTTCTCCCTTCTCATGGATAATGGCGGGGAGAGCCCATTGGAAATGATGAAGTTTTTGGAATTCGTGCGCCTCTATTATCCTCGCAGGATTGGCATGCCTTTATATCGACGAAGGGGAGGGAGATGGAAATGGACTGGGTGCGTTGCGAGACGGATTCTTCATTCTTTGGACTGGAAAAATCATCTGAAGTATGTAAGATTTAGACGACGGCGAATGGAGAGACACGAAGAAACACTTTTACCCCTCTTCGTTTCCACATAAGGTGCAGGGTTCATTGATATTCTGTGCCGGGGAATTAAAATTTAATGGCAAAGCTGGGAGATTCAAATTCAAGTCGAGATTAGGCTAATGCAAAAAGGGGGAATGGATGGGTAGCTGACGAAACAAGGAAGCTCTGCGCGCTGATGGCAGGAAGAGAGAGTTCCATGAAATTTTAATCTGAAATTCAAAGTAGGAAGGGCTGACTAATCAAGAACAAGGCCCCTCAGCCCTGGGCCGTGTGACGAATTTTCAAAGAGCCCTGGCTCTCGTTTAAATGAGACTCCCTTCACCGGGAATTAAAGAGCATCAACGGATCTTATATATTTTGCGATATTCGATTACGAGGAAACGATTGGAAGAGCGATATTGAGACGCACATGCAGCAGCTTTAGGTTGATCCTAAGGTCCCTCGTATAGAATCTCGTGCCGTCACTGTGCATACATAGGAAGGTGAGAGAAAGATGGATCGGCCGGTCCGGGCCCCCACGCCCCATCAGGGGAGCTGATGAAGAAAAATGACACTGAAAACAAAATGATGCAGCTTGTTATCAATACCTGACTGAGGGTAGAGACAGCAGGAAAGGCTGCGCCTAAGCAAAAAAAAAAAAAGAGAGAAAGGGGGGGAGGGGGGGGGGAAGAGAGGGAAACAAAGTTGCCCCTGTTCGTTATGGGAAAGGATTCAATGTCGCTTCCCCCTCCACCCCCCCTCTTGCATGTATTCCCCCCATCCCAAAAAAAAAATGGAAGGGGGGAGAGAGAGAGAGGAGTAGGGGATCGGTACGTAATTCACAATGCAAAAGAGGGGGGAAATCGCACCCTTGGGTCGCTGCTGCATTCAATGCTCCCCCACGTTCAAAAAGCACCAACTTTTACGGGGATACCTGCGAAAAATTCCGCGCCAATATCTCTCAATGTCTCTACCCCTGTTTCTGTTTCCTCGTGTGTGAGGGCCATTATTCTCATTGAAGGCATAATTTGCTACGGGCGGGACCCAGCTATTCCGGGAAATCAATGTCCCATAATCATCCGAGTAATGAATTGCGGGGACGGAGCCTTGTCACCTCTGCACGTTTCCGAAGGCTTCCTCTCATCAATATGCATGCATTCATTCCTATTCAAATTTGCTGGAGCCCTCGCCTAGGAGTTTGCGCTTATTTTATGCGTTGGGTAATTACAAGAAATTACACATCACAGCTCATGGCAGACTTGAAGCCCACGGGATAAGCACTGGCAAATGTTGTCATTAAATCCTGGCTAATTACCGTGGTCGGGGGAAAGCTCCTGTCGGAGGTAGGAGAAAATGAAAGAGTCGCCACGGCGATTCGTGTGAATTTTACTGATGGCTTGCGTGCCGGGTTGAAATTGGGCCATCTCCTCATAGCCTCGCTCGCTCCACCCTTGTCAGTTTCCCTCTATGTTGAGGAGTCTCCCCCAAGTGAAAGAAAAAAGAGAGGATAAAACGTGGGGTTCCCGGAAGTATCGAAAACCATGTCACACCGGATACAGTCCCGTCCTGGATCGTGATAATTGGTCCTCGTTTCACCTGGAGGAAACGAACTTTAAATGCACGTTAAAGGCGAGGTTACACTTCCTCTCTCGTGCACTGTGATTAACATAATGCTTCCTGACCTCCCCACACGGGCATTCCTCCAGCCACGGCACTCTATTCGCTAATAAGCAGGCTATCCTGCATAATAACGTGTTAAACTTTGATTTACACGTGTGCAATGACCGTGCCATAGGGGTCTTTCTCTCTCTTTTTCCTTCGCCCGTTTGCATGGTGTCACTCTCCCGCTAATGCTTCTCTTGGTATGCGAGAAAAATCTCATGCCGACGATGAACAAACGCACACTTGGGACTCCCCCGGCCGGTGATAAATGTGCACAAAGCAGGGAGTCCAACGCAGGTTGAAAATCCTGTAATTATTCCCCACTGTGACCCCCGGATCGACCATAGATCTTCGCTCCTAGGATCGCACCACCACTATATTAATTTATTGGCAGCAATGCACATTGAGGAGGAGAAATATTCGACATTTGCATTGGTAAAGCCCAGGAAAGAAGAGAGGGAGAAAAAAAAAAGCCGTGGGGGAGAACCAGGTGAGGTATAGGTTTAGGGATGGAAGGTATAATGAATGGCCCTTAGCGTTGGATCCTTTCTGGACTAGTTCACACGTGACCACCCTTGTCTCCGAACTCGAATATGACGACCTGTGCGCTATAATAAAAAAAGGCGTAATCACTGACTTTATAACCCTCGTAAACTACGTTTCATAGCGCATGGAGACACCGTCGATCGGTGTGACTTTCTTGGCTTCAACGTGTGAGATAATGAAGCATGCGAGGGGAACAACAAAAAGTGGGAGAGGCTCCGGTATCGTCGTACATCACGAAAGAAATGGAATACTGCCGACTTCTCTGGGAGTTCCAGGCCGGAATTCAACATAAATACTTCTAGGGAGGGGAGAGAGGGAGGAGGAAAGGGAATGGAAGGGGGATTGGAAAATATGGATATTGACGCTTTAAACAGCCAGGCTAGCTCACCCCCCTTTCGCTACATTTATCCTCGAAAATCGCTTCGTTGGTGGCAATATTTCTTCATTAACGCTCAATTCAACGCTCGCGCATGGGGGTAAAACTCGGGAGGATCTAAAAAAAGGGGAAGAAGGGATGAGGGAAAAAAAAAGAGTAAAAAATTAGCATCTGATGAGATCACATCTCGTGTTCCATATTCTCTCATCTCTGTCTCTTGGCATCTTTTATGAAAGATTCTCTAATTTCCGACTCCCCCATCTTCCCTCTTAGGCCGAGAGAAATCCTGCTTTCAACTCCTAATATCTTTCACCGTGCGCATTCGGGAATATATATTGCGTGGAATAATGGAACTTATGAGGAATGCTCGTCCTGCTCGGTCAGATATTGTCATCATTAGTCGAGAGCTTTGGAGGATGCGTTATTGACAGATATGTAATGAGAATAAAAGAGGGGAACACGTGATGAGAAGCGCAATATCCTATGCCTTCTTTCATTTGGACTCACTCTCTTTGAATTCTTTGTTTTCATCCCTCAACGTGGACCTTCATTAACTGGGCACATGATTCCAGATAATTATATATAATTGTAACCAAATTTGCTCGCCTCTTTGATGTGCCATTGCCACCTTACCGTGTCCTGAAGGAGGTAGTCTCAAAAAGTTGGTAGTATCTGGTTTATTTCTCATCATCCACCCAAATAATGCCCGTTTTTTCTTTTCACTGTTCAACATGTCAATTCACCTTGGAGCTTTGTGCTATTTTTAAATGCCTGTCAGTCACAGGAAGTAGGGAAGTAGGGAGATCGGCTGGGGATGAGGGAGAGGATAAGATGAAAAAAGTGGAATGGGAGGTGGGGTATAAAGAAAAAAAGAAAAACTTTTCCCTTGTTCTGTCTGTCATGCGCTGGTGATTGACGCCCCTCTGTACTCAGGCCATTCAAAGTCTGCTTCTCGCTCTCGCCGACAGATGACGGTCGCGTCGCCAGATTTTTTTTTTTTGTTCCTTCTCCCTCTCTAATCCCCCTCCACATTCGCCTTCCTCCCGGTTCCTTTATTTCACTGCATGAAGCAGCTGGTCTGACCTACAGCATTCTAATGATTTGCTCATAATATCGATCGATGAACAACGAATGGAAAGAGAGGTCTTTTCGGTTTCACTTCGCGTTGCCTATGGTATGACACTGGAATCGCAGTTGTCTCTTTCGTAAGCTGGGTTTGTGCGCATGCTAAACCATTCTTGTGGCTCACTTAGAACTTCGTATGGTTATTTCGAAATGCAAGGATGCTTGTATGACGCAGAGACATGGCAGTATAAGTTGAGCTTGGAAACACCATGCCTTGATGAATAGAGGCATTTCAGGGCCGAGTTTCATGACCTCCTCGTGCAGTTGACGTATGGATCGGGAGGGGGATAATGATCAGTGGTCATTTTTCGGTGTATGGAATCTCCGTCTTCACATGTTGAGATAGGATGACGGTTGCGTGATCGATTCTCGTCACCCAATTCAGAGCGTCAACGGACCCCCTCCCTGCCCTTATTTCACCCCTCCAGATCTCGTGGCAATAATTATTTGGACAAGTCCCCCCACCCTGGCGAGACCTGGCGAACGTGGGCTATACATGACACCATTCTCCGCTGCCGAATCGCTCGAGTCAGGAAGTTCCTGCATTCCTTCCCTCGCGAACTCATTCACTGAACTGGATAATTGTCAAGTGCAGGAGGGAAGCCATATCTCATGAACTTTATCGAAGTGTGAAGCAGGCCCATCATTATCACTTGGAGGTCCTCCCATTTGCTGCCTTTTAGCTAAGAGGCTTTTTTCCCTCGAAATGCCAAGCGTCCTGCAGCCCTGTCTCTGAATCATTAGACAGGGGCTGGTAATTACTTTACCCTCGCTCGGGAGAAGCGAGGGAATGACCCCGAGAGATGACAATGGGACTCGGGGCCGCTTATTCCAGGTGTAATTCCTGGGAGGCCATCATTTAAGGGGGAGGAGGAGGGGAAAAAGTGGAGCGTTGCCTCCGAAGAGCTCCTCGAGTGAGTGAGAAAGAGAGAAGAGCCGAGAGAGAAGGGCTAGGGCAGCCCATGCAGGCGAGGCTGAATAATCCCTTCGGTATAGTAACGCACCGCCCGTCCCATGGCTTCAGCCATCTCACCTGGGCCCCGGCCCTCCCATTGGCAAATGGCAAGGCCCGATTGTATTCAATCTTTTTAATTAGTGCCCTATTCTAGCTCGGCAAGTGCGCTCGCTTAGTTTGCACGAGCGAGTGGCCGCGTGCGGATCAGGACCCAGTGTGTTCCTCCTTTTCCCTGCTGCTTCTCCCCACCCCACTCTCTCTCTCTCTCTCTCTCCGATAGCTCTCGCTCATACGGAATACGAACGTCGTGGCAGATGCGGGTGCACGAATGAATGCGGTGCGGTGTAGTTGCCGGGTGTGCATGAGAGAGAGACTGTGTACCGTGTTATCGCCTCAATAGCATAGGAATGAAGACGACGGCATTTTGTGATTAGTAGTGCGCGTGGAGGTGTCTTTTACACGAGACGGCTATGCTCCCTGCTCTCTCAGGTGGGTTTCCTCACTCTTGGACACTGGTGTCTACTGCCTGTCTGTTCTCTTCCTTCCTGGCCAGTAATCGTACATGTTCCACAACGCATGTGTCGTTCAGACTCCATCCCTTTTTTTTCTTTAGCTTTACCGTTTCTCTCTCCGGGCAAGAGAGAAAGAGATTGCTACTAGTATCCTATCCTCTCTAAGGATCGCAATGTGCCGAAGAGCAAGGCTTCTCGCGAGACTACCTCGCTGTCTTCCCCCATTCTAAAATGTCCCCCTCTTTTTTTTTTCAAACTCCTCCCCTGCTCTTCCCCAAGTGCCCCAGCCTTTCTCGTCGATCTAACGCCAACGAATCAATCCCTAATCCCCCCTCGCACCGCCTTGCATTTTTTTCCAATAATTTGCGCCTGTTCGGGGAGGGGAGGCTCCATTAGAAGAGGGAGGGCCATGACGTCATCCAGTTTAAATCAATGGGCGGAGGATTAAAACTGCTGTTTCCGTAGACATGGATGCGCGCAGTTTATGACATTAAATTTTAATTCCAAGCCAGGCGCGACGGTCGAGAGTCTAAAGCTCCAGTCGCGTTCGACCTTCCGCCTGTGACACACCGGCTCTGGGTATGCCTGGTATGTTAATATCGTCCTCATTTCCATCTCTCGTTGTAACGTGTGACTCCGGCGATCGTGTATAGTGAAGGCTAGACCATGCGCGAAAGTGGTGATGGGTGATTGTGGATATCCCACAGGCTGTGATGCTTGGCCGATTGAATACGTGTTCCCCATTGCTCTATCGATTGCGGCATGGTCAATCATTTTTCATCTCACGCGGTTCATTAGGAGAACGCCGTTCCTGAGAGGCAAACCTCGAGAATGGGCGACGTTAGAGGGATATCCCGATTCCCACCCCCCCCCCCCCGCCTGGCCGAATTTTGTATGCAAGGACAGCTGGCCCCCATACACGAGTCTTAGCCCCTAATGAAATGCTCGATTGCTGGGATTTCGAAACGCGGGGACGTGTAAAGGTGACAATGGACATGAGAGAGGTGGGCAGGTATATGCATTGAAGAGTCGGAATGTCTCGTGGATTGCTACAGCCTCCAGGTGATTGCACTTCGTTGCAGCTATTGTCCAGAGCGAATCCATGGCACACGAGAAGGTACGACCCACGGAATGAATGTTTTTCTGTGGCTAAGTTTGTGCAATATGAAACATTAGCAGAAAAAAAGGTTTCTTCCCTTGCATCGTTCATTCGCATAGAAAATATCGATGTCATTGACGGCAGAGTAACGTGGGTTTCTGATCAAGTCTCCATTTCTCTCCGGATATCCTATTTCAGTGCTATACCGGTATCGTGACTTCATTATTGCACGTAATCATGCAGGGAACCGTATGTGGATTTGACCTGGCCCTTGCCTTCTCTCCTTCCATTCATCTATAGGCCGTGGAAATATTCTGCAGACCCTCTTTCCCCCCATGTTTCTGTTGATGCTTCCGGTTTGTTATTCCCCCTTCTCGATAACATGGCACTGTTTCAATCCGGAACTTCCCGCGGAGGGATGCTGGGTACGCACAGCGTTTGGAACTCGGTTTGCTCCTAACCGGCTTTCATGCCGAGGAAACGAGGATTAACGTTGGAATAGTTCCATAAATCTCTAAGTGCTATCCTTGCTGATTGGTGTCAGGCAGTTTCCATGTGTATCGATGCAGAATTTCATGCTGATGGGATTCTACGGCATTTGATGTAAAAATTTCGTAAGAAGCAACCGGATGTAGGGTGATAGCCGTTATCATATATGTCTCAGTTGCCCGAAGTAGGGCAAAGAAAAATTAGGCAGCTTGATTGACAATTGTTTACAGATCAAAGTGATATTTGCGAAGGGGAAATGAACACTCAGCCTCATTTTTTGGTGCTGGGTCAAAACAAAGGCAGCCCGCGGAAAGTGGGGATATCCTTGATATTTCTCCTGAGTTGAAAGCAAAATTACAGTTCTCTCTTAGCCACCGCATTAGACAAGAAACAGAGGTGACTACTTCTAAGTTCTCTTTCTCATCGGCAAGGTCAAATAAATAGGCCTACTTATCAGTTTTCTCTGACATCAGTGTGAACATGGACGAATCGTCTCTGTTTACCTGTATCTTTTCAAAAAAGAAAAAAAAAGGATGGGTCTTTTAGGGTAGATTCCAGTTTTACCATTATCTAGATAGGCTATGGTGAACTAGCCTTGTTCGGCTTCAGACAGCCTTTGTAATCTTCATTCATCCATCGACAACACCTATGACGGTTGCTTCTAGTGGCTTTACCAGATTTGTTACGTTTCGCTCCAATGCTCCCATCTTGAAATGAGGGAAAGGATGACGACAGTGGTGTAAGTAGTATGAGTTTCCTTTTTTTTAATCCCTCCGTGGAGGGAAGCATCCAAGAGAGTGCAGGAAGTTGAAGGCGCCGAACTGGAATCCTATTGGGCTTTTCCTCTTGGCCTGTCATCCAAGTGTGAAATGATGAGTCTCGAGGACAAACATGGCAGCGTCATTAGAAGAGGTGTATTTTAATGGTTGTTAATGATGGAGAGGAATTTTCATTCACTCGTGGAGCCCAGGCTTGGCTTTTCGCACGTCAAGGGCATGTATGCATGAAGGGCAAAGTGCGTGATTATCTTCCTTTCTTTTTCCCTACACCCAGTGGAGACCCTCTTTGATCAGGTGTTGTCATCAAAATGCTCCCTACACGGCTGCAACTTCCGCACAAACATCTGATTAATATACGCTTGGTTTCCAGACCTACGTGAAAGCGGGTGTGCGTTATTAATTATACGTTTCATGCCCTCATTATGTCATTAAAAAGTCATTATGTTCGAATTATATACACCCGAATTCGCGAGCACGGTAATTTTTGGTGCGCCGAAGTTGAATTGCGTTACGATTGAGTCCGTCTGTGGTGTGTCTTTGTTTGCGAATTAATTGTTTGTTCGGGTTGTGCCGTGGTTTCTTCCCTGGCCTATCCTTTTAATTAGTAGCCTAGTACAGGTGTGGTTTTTTCCCTCGACGTCTGGTGAACTTGAGACGAAGTCCGGGCAGGGTAATTATATGTAATTATTCTTATCCTCGGCAATACAGTAATTTGCTCTTCTATAGCTGTGCTTCATCCCTTAAGCTCCCCTACGGTTTTTTTCTTTCTTTCTTTTTCATTCGCCTCCACCACATATCCGTGGTGTGAAGAAAGCGACCTGATGTTCTCAGACCAAACCGCACATAGAACAAGCTGAGCCTAAGCTGCTCGCTAGATATTCCACAGATAGAGTCTCTTGTCCGAGCGATTCCCATTGATAACCAATCGGACGAATTGACAGGTTGCCATTGTTCTCAAGGATATGGCGCCGTCTTGACCTGCCTCCGATTGTGTGAAAATGAGTCCCCCTCATTTGAATTATGTCCAAGGCGAAACTAATCGAGCTCCAACTGTCATACATGATAAGTTCCCTTCGATTGGTTTCGCCTAAACGCTCGGCAACATCGGTTAATTGAGAAGCGATTACACTTTCACTGCCATAAAAGTGTAATTCAGTGTACGGCAATCATCATCCTCTCTGCCCTAGGACCTAGAGACCGTCCTCGACGGATCCGGGACTGGGGATATGCGAGAGGGAGGGAAAGAGATAGATGAGATGAGATAGACGGACGTGTTCAATGGATCTATCCCCTTTGGCGTGAATTGGACGGATGTCAGCATGAAGCCAGGTTGTAACTGTCAGTTCTCGCCTGTGCCGGAAACTCACTCCCACTTGACCCAGGGTGCACTTCGTCCCAGGTGGTCGAAGCCGTGCATTCGCGTTTGCATTTCCTTATCCCCTCTCATCTTTTTCTCCATGAATATTCCTCATCTCATCTCAATCCCATCCCACCCTTCTCCCCTCAAACTGCTCTACCGCGGAAAATCAGGAATTCTTTTCTTGTTTTGGCCCCCCCCCCCCCCCCCCCACCCCCCCCCCCCCCCCCTCCCCCTCTACCGCGGAAAATAAGGAATTTTTTTTTTTTTTTGCCCCCCCCCCCCCCCCCAAATTTCACGTTGGCATTGCAGACCATAAAGGAATTTTGAGTCCGTATGTGAGGTGTGACTATGTTTATATATGAAATAATTAAGGCTTGGGTGAAGTAAAAAGCAGCCCTCCCATCGCCTTTGATGCCAAGGAGAAGTGGATGTGGAAGAGCATGATGGGACATGGAAGTGTCCCGAGCGTCTATTCTTTTTTCCCTCCTTTTCAACCTCCCAGCGTGTCCTTGTTTTCCGGCTATCAATATGATGGCATTGGACTTGGTGGACTCGATGCATTCAGCATTGTGTTCGTATCGACTGCACTAGCTCCCGGCCGGGCTTGGTTTGCTTTAGCTAGCTCTGTCTCTCCTGTGTCTTTCATTCACGGCGAGTGTCACTGTCCTGGCATCGACGGCCGGGCTTATGCATCAACGTTTCGGAAAAAAAAAAATCCCTTTTTTCATATTGAAAGAGGTCCATGCCGTGAAAGAAGGAAAGCGAAGGAGGGAGAGGGAAAAAAAAAAAGCATTTCTGAGTGGCATTGTGTCTCGATCTCATTAGTGGATCCTTTTGTCTGCGAATGTCCATCCTATCCCGCCCAATCCCTGATCTCTCTTCTTGCATGGACAGATGAAAATGGCATGGCGCGTCTCTCTCTCTCTCTCTTTCCCTCTCCCGCGATTATAACTTCATAAAAATCGATGCCGTTGTCCTGTTTTCTCTCCCCTCCGTCCCCCTTCTCTTTCTCTCGCTCTCTCCTCCGTCTTTCTCTCCCGATGTAGCTAGAAGCGCAGCAAGGAGTATTGGCAATTAATTCTATTGACATTAGGGCGCATGCCATTTCCTCATTAACGGGAAGGAAGCGTTATCGTGCATGAGATACGGCGAGACGATGCAGCCTGCCGAAAAGCCGACCCTGATGACTCAGACCAAGGCCTTGCTGTATCCTTCAGCCTTTCAAATACCCACATCACCTAGATTTAGGAATAGGAATGTGTCCCCTTGGTGAAGAAGGGATTTGGTGGAGGCGGCAAGCCGACTTCTGAGACAAGAGACATGGGTTTTAGGACCATTCCAAGAGGGGGGCTGTGCATCAGGGTTCAGGGGGGTGGGTGGTTCATTCTTCAGGGTCTCAGCTGCTGATCAAAGACTCCCTGCCCGTTTTTGTCTAGCATTAATCTCATTAGATTTCCCACATTCTCTCCCATCTATCCATCATTCTTGGGGGCGGCGGCTTCTGAATGGATGCCTGGGCTACCTACCTTCTTCCACCTGCCCCTTTTGTATAGCCACCCCTGTTTGTGTCGCTACTTGAATACCCGTCTCCATTCACATGGATCCCTGGCCATATTTTCATCCGGATATTTCACCATGAACAAAGCAACCAAATCGTTTCGCTGGTCTGTCCTCTTAGTAAGTGGCCGTAAATTTACATTTCTGAAATGCCAGATTCACCCTGTGCTTCTCATAAATAAGGCTTTGCGAGGACGGGTTCCTAACGACGTGGAACCCGAGTGGCAAAAAGTGAGATCCAGCGAAGAAAATCTTTCCTTTCCTCTCCTCCCTTTTTTTTTTTACCATGGGATATCCCTGACCTTCGAGATCATGCGAAGCGACCATTGCGTACATGGATCCTCATTTATGAGGGTCCCACTGCGTTTTGGTTAATGCGTAATGATCATTGTAAGAGCAAGGGAACTACTGGATTATGGATCGTATAGGCTGAAGCGGACGAGGTTTTGAAAAGATCGTATTTTGCCCCCCTCCCTCCCTCCCCTCATCCCCATGTTAAAAAAAAAGGAGCCGGGGCTCGCCTAGTCGCCTGTCCGTCCATTCCGTCCATGCTCGCCTTCTCTTCCTCTCTTCCTCTGCATCGATTTTTATGGAGATGCTGCTGTAATTACTTACCCAATTTTTCCCCGGCAGCTCGCTACGAGCCCCTCATTGTCGCGATTCCCTATTCCGCTTAATTGCTGCCGCGCCAATTACGCATGCGCCATGTCGCAAACTTGCGTGTTTCTCGCTGATTGCTTCGCTTTTTCATCAATTGTGTCTCCTCTCAAGTGCCGTGCCTATGCCCTGGGTCTATTGTCGTTAGTATAACAGTCCACGTGGAATGAGGGGTTTTATCTGGGCTTCAAGGCGATATCCGATTCCCCTTCCCCTTGGATATGACCAGTGTCTACCAAGAGACGTCATATTATTATTATCACTGCCGCGATGCAGCAACACTCTGAGTAGCACCAGTGCCCTGTGATAATGAATTTGCATTCTCTTTGTGTTCACAGTTGCCGGTGTGGAAGCAGCCGTGGGAAAACATGTGATGGTCCGTGTTGGTCCATGGAGCCCGAGCCCGTCGCCATGTCCCTGGCTCCTGGTGGCGACTTCCCTGCAACATCAGTGGCGACTGCGACATCAGTAAAGGTCCCAACAACGAGGACAACAGGAGTTGATCAACAACATCAACTACAAAAGGGACAACTACAGGAGCAACGAAACGGTCGTTTGGATGAGCCAGGGATGAGTCCCGAGCAGAGTTCTTCCCCTCCTGTGGACATGGTGCAGGCATCCTCTCCGCCCGATCCCACTTTCACTTCCACTTCCCCTCGACACAATCCTGTCAGTGAGGATGTGGAGAAGTTTGACGGCAAGATCGTATATAACCCCGATGGGTCTGCATATATCATCGACGATCCTGGCGAACTCAGCGAAGAGGATGCTTCAAGTGGCCTTGACTTGCCGAAACAAGAGGGTTCGATTGTCGATGCTGGCAGGGAAGAATTGTCGGCCAAAATCCTCCCACCTCTTGCTTCGGCATTCTATGTCTCGCGAAATCCGGCCCTTTACCAAGCTCTTTATTCCCAGGGATACCCCAGCCTCATGCCCGACAAGAAAGTTCCTGATGTTCCTGTGGTACATAGTTACAGAGTGTATACTGTTCGTAGTCAGACCTCGCAGAAGTCTCGCGATGGCGAGAAAACTGAGAACGGGAAAGACAAATTCAAAGTTCCTCCCACAGACTTTTCTTCTGTGCCGATCAAGCCCATTTTGATGTGTTTTATGTGTAGGTTGTCCTTTGGTTACGTGAAATCTTTCGTCACTCACGCGATGAGTGATCATGGCATGGTTTTGAACGATGAGGAAAAGGAGATCATGAGCCAGAGGAACACTTCAGCTGTGATTCAACAAGTTGGGAAGGAGAAAGAGCCCTTGATCTCCTTTTTAGAACCCGTTTACCCAGCCCCTCGACACGAAGAGGGTCACGGGAGAGGGCATCGCCCATCTCCACCCGATGATGGAGCAGCCTCGTTGAACTCTTCAGTCCCATTTTGGAAGAATCCGACAAGGACATCTCCATCTCGTGGGAGCCACGAGGTCCAGGTATCTAGTCCCGTCTCAAGTGCTGGCTTGGCAAGTGAGACGTCACCTGGTCGGGAGTCGGTGAGTTCGCGCACGCCAGAAACTCGACCAGCAGCGAGTCCCTGCAGCAAGAGCTCGACATCCCCTTCGCCAGCACGCTTATACCAGGCTTCCGAAGCCTGCGACACCTCCCTGGCAGATCCTGGGACCTTGAAGCGTCCTCCTTCCGTGTCTCCTGGCCACCTGAAACAAGGAACGCCGGTTCATACTACGTCCGCGCATTCACCAAGCGGGGTCCCTTCTGGCAATCCTTCTCCCTCCGGTATGAGCATCGGTGCCTGCCCCGAACACATTAATGGAAAACCGAATGGTCTCGAATGTGCGAATTGTGATCTCATCATGAATTCCTCGCAACTGGGATGTCACATTGGCCTCATGCAATCTAGAAACTCTTGTAAGACCCTCAAGTGTCCCAAGTGCAACTGGCACTATAAGTACCAGGAAACACTAGAGATCCACATGAAGGAGAAACATCCAGAGAATGAGACGACCTGTATTTACTGCATCACCAACCAACCTCATCCGAGGCTATCCCGAGGCGAGTCCTACACTTGTGGATACAAGCCTTATCGTTGCGAGGTGTGCAATTACTCCACGACCACAAAGGGGAATTTGAGCATCCACATGCAGTCGGATAAACACCTGAACAACATGCAGGAACTGCAGAACGGTGGATCCCAACTTCCTGCGCAAGTCCCAGAAAGCAATCAGTTACCACCTCAGCTTCCTCCTTTGCCCCCGAGCCCTCACGCTCCTGGCGTTCAAAAGGTGAAACAGAAGCCGACTTGGAGATGCGATGTCTGTAATTACGAGACAAACGTTGCACGGAATCTCCGCATCCACATGACAAGCGAGAAGCACACTCACAACATGATGGTGTTGCAGCAGAACGTAAAGCACATGCAGCAGCTGAGTGCCCTGCATGCCCAGGCCAATTCGGGGCAGCTGGATGCGTCATCCTTGATGCAGATCATGGCTATGTCCGGCGAAAAATCTACATCAGAGGCCACCTTAGCTGACATGGCGTACAGTCAAGCCGTTCTCTTGCAGCTGATGACGGGTGGTTCCCTTGCTAGTCATGGAATGGATCCAGAGATGTCAACTCCGGTGCCTCCCGAAGCCCTGGAGCAGGGCGATCCCGTGGAACCGAATCCATCTGGCATGTTCCAATGCTGCGTCTGTGCCATATTCTCCACTGATAACTTGGAAGCTTTGAATCAGCACTTGTCGGCCGACCGGAGTCGACTCCCAGAGCCCGATGTCCTCGTACTCGTTGCTGGCAATTACATCTGTAAGCTGTGCAGCTACAAAACCAACTTGAAAGCAAATTTCCAACTGCACTGCAAGACGGATAAGCACCTGCAAAAGCTTCAGCACATGAGTCACGTTCGAGAAGGAGGCCCGAAAAACGATTGGAGGTTGAAATATTTGAACCTGACTCAACCGGTCCAGGTGCGGTGCAATGCTTGCGACTTCTACACAAACAGTACTCACAAACTTGGACTTCATAGCCAGTCCCAAGCTCACGATGTTGGTGCTATGCTCTGGTGGCATTTGCGGAGATGTGAAGACGGCGTGAGGGGAGAAGGCCGCCTGTACTCCTGCGGATTGTGTGCTTTCACGACAACCGTGAAAATGCAGATGGTGAAGCACGTGCGGTCTGTGAAACACATACAAGCTGAACAGTTACTCCAGCTGAAACGTCGCCAAGAGGGCCACGACACCGTAGCAGAAATGGCAGATATATTCTTCGTGACCAGTCTGGGAGATATCGAAGAACACGCTTCAGGTGAGTAGAAGCGAATTTGCGTTATCCTACATCCGTTGTTCCGGTTTTCGGATGAGATTTGTGTAAGTCGTGTGAGCTAGTCCAGTCGTCATGGACGAATAAATGGCTGATTGCCATACCATGTAATCATGCGTTAGAAAGGAAGGTAGGAACACCAAATAAACATCTTGAGGATAATGGCAGGGGAGTTTCCAACTTTCACACCTCGGCAGCCAAGCAGCTGCGTTCTTTTTCTTGATGTCTTCTGTGTTGAACTTAATGTTGCAGAATTATTTGAGACACACCCCTGAAAATGTTCTTCAATTCATCTGACTGCTCATTGAAAACCTTTGACATTCTTTGAAATCTTCGACATGATGGGACATGCTGCCCTTATTCCTACTGACACGTTTGGGACGGGGAACCTGGCGATCTAAGAATAACTTTTCCTGGATTACTATCCCACTTGTCACAATTCAATAAGAAATTTTTGCTCTAGATTGACCAGGATAATATTATTCAGCCTTTAATGGAATCAGTGCTTGATAGAAAATCACTAAAGGCACGCTGCCTCACAGAGAAAAATCCCGTCAGTGCATGTACTGGTAGATGAAACCTTCAGTTTTTGCTTTAGGTTGGATTGTGTGTCATGAAATTTTAGTGCCTTTTTTAGTTCCACATCAGTACTTGAGACTCCCAAAGGCTTACCACCAAAGAAAGGAGTCCAACAGTAATTTATGTCTCTCCAGTCGTTGTGCTCTGGGTCGGTCTATGTTTTGGATATTAAGTACTTTCAGTGTTTTCACAGTTCAGTGCTTAAACCCCCCAGAAGGCACACAGAAGATCCTTAATCGAGTACTTCCAAATCTCCAGAAGTACTGTGCTGGAAGAGTTTCAATGCAATGGAAGACCATGGCGGAAAAAGAGAGTATGGCAATTTTGGTGTCAAATTTTTTGGGGCAAACGTGAAGAGTAAGATAGGGGGAAGTTACGAGGGTAAAAAGTTATACAGGACCGGAAAAGGTCATTCAGTACCATGAGTCTTTCTATAAGGCACTATCGTATCTTAGAGATAACTCATCGCCTGTTTACTAACGTCCCGACAAAAAGTTATGACAATTTTTGAAATGCGCCGAAAAGTGAAGGAATTGTCTTACCGGCTGGCCATAGCGGGTATCAGATCCATTTTCGGCGGTGTACTGGGTTAGGACTACCTTCATGGATGAGAGGCTTTCTTTCGTTGCTTCCAGGTTGGGGCTTGTTCAAACTATCAATCAACCACCATCCTGAAGAAGAAGTTATTTCGGATAGAGACTAGTACCTACAGAGATAGGAATATAGGAATTACCTTGAAGTTCTCTAGGGAATTTTATCGCTTTTCGCCACCCGTCACTCCGTGGCATCAAGATTAGCCCCACCAAGCGGAATTTTCTGCAGTAGAAGTCAATGATGATTTTAAAAAAAGAATTTCCGCGTCTCTCTTTTAAGGTCTGCTAGCCGAAGGATCTGTAAAAGCATCAGGCAGCGTCTCATCTGAGTTAGAACTACGGACACGAAATCGATCTCCGTCGGAGTTAATTGATTCAATTAATGTTCCTTTTATCTACGGCGTAATAGTGTCATTTTGACCGGTGCTACTCAGAAGATGAGAGAAAGAGGAAGAGGAAGAGGAGTAAGCGGATATTTCGTAATGATGAAATTGTGAACAAGAGGAAATACGATGGAGCGGGCTTTCTACTGATAAGGCACAGTGATCGGTGTTTTGCGTCCCATACGGTGTAATGATGTCGCTGTCGTGCTGTGGGAAGAGACCGATATGGAATTAACAAACATTCGGTTGGTTATCAGCGCCGAATCCCCGTCTCTTATCAGCCCTCCACGTTGCCTCGTCCGCGGATATGCCACAGGAATTAATAGAGAGGGAGAGATCCTGCATACGAGCGACGTTGACAGGATGAAGAAATAGTTGGTGGTGCTTTTGAACGGAATCGCCCACTTTCTTCACCTTTGACCCTAGTGTTGATTTTTTAAATATTCCCGGTCATCTAGTACTCGGCTCTCCTCGTTCCGTCGATGTAAGTTGTAACGATGATTCAGGTTACCCTGCGGTAGGTTGCATTGCATAGAATCAGGGCAAGATCCAGGATCGAAATGCTTCGGATGCCTAGTATTTTCATCCTGAACGGATTGCTCCGAAGCATTGTTTTTGGTTCCTGCTCAACGTTGATATTCGCGAAGGTGATTATTCATTCTGGTTGACTTTGATGCTTCCGTTCTGTTTTTTTTTTCTTCGTCCTTATCAGTCATACGTTTGCTTTATTGTTTCTTCTTTGTTCCATCAACCCGTCCAAGTTTGAGGAACGGAAGCTTGGGAGACGCCAATGGGACGTTGTGGTACAGGTTTTCCACGATGGATTTAAGAAATAGTATCTCTTCCGTGCGTTTGTACCAGAATATGGCTTGGTATCTAAGTCCCAGATGCTTTTCTGTTGCTTTTTTTCTGTTTCTTATTCATTTATTATCGTCTGGCTTATTCATAAATTGAATGAGGGGAAGGGGGGAGGGGTCACCTCACTGTATTTCCTGGATACAATCACAACACGAGCATTAGCCTGATTCTGAGTCTTGTATTGCATTTGCAATACGATGAAGGAATAAGGCTCGACAGGGAAATCCGGCTCATTGAGAGCCTGTATTAATTTATTAAATGCACCAGTGCCGACCTTGAGAATGAAAGCTAACGAAAATAGGAATGATAGGGAGGAAAGGGTGTCACTCACGTTCGGCATGCGGCATGACCAACGTGAGCGTGCGATTAATCTCATGCTCATTCTTATTTCACAAGTTCTTATTTAGACAAACGTTTTCTATCGGCGAGCAAGTGGTATATATACTGTTCTCTAGGGGACACTTTTAATTTTAAAACTTATATGAAATACGTTGAAGTTTCAGCTTCTCTGCGTTCCGGTTCGAGTTTCAGTAAGTTCCAAGGGGGGGGGGGGCGATGTGCGGATAGAGAAACGTCACAATACCCCTATTGATGGTAGGAACGCGAGCACTTGAATTTTATCCCGATTTCTATGCGTAGGATAGATATTACACAACTGCAGCATGGGACTTCCATTGTGACAGTGATCGCACATGCGCAGAACTTCCCAGTATCGCACAGATGGGATTCCCTTTCCCTTACCGCTGCCTTTGAGGTTCCGGTGGCATATATTCTAAGGATGTTATATAATGTCCCATCTTTATTGCTCGAAGTTATATGGATCACGGATAGTCGTTTTGAGAAAGCTATTTCTTGGCCAATGTGCAACAGAGGAACACCTGATACGTGCGATGCAGGGAAACGTTTTCCCCTCCACTTTTCCCATCCCTTCATGTTCTTGCGGTTTCGAGAGTAGAGGCAACGCGGTTCCTTTTCGCATCACTCCGAGGGACACCGAAATGGGTCAACTCCGAGTCTTATAGTTGAGGAACGCAACAGCAGGCGAAAACAACACGGGAAGGATTCCCACGTCGTACTCTGATGGGTACTGTATGAGAAAGGCGCTCTAATTATAGGAGAGGACATGACATATAGAATTTTGCACGCCACTGCACGGAGCACAACGATTCATCATCATATGAAAGTCTTCGAAATGAAATTATCGGTTATTATGGGCATAGTACACCTCGTCGCGCTTGTAATTCACGCAAATAATTTCTGGGGTGGGCATCCGTAAGCATGGACTGCAAAGAGTTTTTCAAGAGGACTGCTCCCTCTAACTTCTCCTATTTACATTCATCCTCTCCGGGAAACGTACCTACCACTTTCTTCTCAACATGATTATCAAGTACATGACACACGTTATGTATGCACCGTGCAATGTGTAGGCAGAGCTTATCATTTTATCGTGTGATGGTTCGTGCTGAGGTTTCCTCTTCACACCCGAGTCTTGCCATGAATGATACGAACGAATGAAATATGTCGACTAGCAAACACAGCACCAGTTAGGGCATCAAAAATTGTGAAGTGGCAGAGCTCGTAGTCGTGTTCAGAATGGTAACTTCGCCAACTATTTTTCTTCGTTTTCCTCGGCGAACGTGGGAATGATGACGCTGTGAAAGGTACCAGAGGAGAAGGAACCTCATCAACGGGTGGAAATCCCCATCATCCGTCTCAGGCAGATACGAAACATTACGGGAATGTTTTTATTTTTATTTTTTCAAATCTCGTTTTCCGCGGAATACGATGGAAATGTAAGTCATCTAATAAGATTTGTCATGAAGACATGGTAAGGCCACAAACAGGATTAAAGTGGTATTTAGCAAGTCGAATGGGGTCTAGATCGGAGATCCAAGGTTCTTTCTTTTTCTCTCCGCCTGAGAAGCGATCATAACAATGCAAAGCGGACTATCCAGCAATTACATGTGGCTTTCACAAGCCCTTCCCCTCGAGGGTGCTAGCCGCAGTCGTGTTAGGATGTCCTTTGATTTTCCTGTAGAGTTCCCCAGTCCGACTGTAATTATTCGCAATTCAAGGTCATTGAGATCTCTCGCCTGTCTCTCCGCGTTCCGACTTTCTTTCTTCTCGCTCCTTGGTCTCTCCCTTTTTTTTTTTCTCTTTTAACGCACGTGGAGGATCCTTGAGCCGCAAGCTAAGAGAATGGGATTGCAGCTCTATCAAATAACTATCCCCCAATCCCGGCTGATGATGGCCTTTCGTTGACTGTGATTCATTAGGGCATGATCGGTCGACATGGGCACACAGCGACAAAAGCAAGACCGGTTTTCTCCGACAGAGGAAACCCGATTATGCTGACTCCGTCCAAATGGGATATTCATTATGGAGTGTGTGGGACAGGAAGCCTGACGCTCGTCGGAAAATGTATGCATGTGCTTGTCCCGAATCCTGAATGCAAGCCGGTACTATTTTTAGCTTTATTTCCTTGGCAAAGCTTCCTCCTTGATAATGAAGAGGTCGATTTCCCCTTCTGCCTGTTTCTCGCTCTCATGTCGAGAAATGGGAGAGGCTAGGAGGAAAAAGTGCTATGTGTTGCACGTTCCTTCAGTGCCTGGATGCCAATGTCCATCCGTATTTCCCTGATGACAAGCGAGTGTCGATTGACCCATCTACTTAAAAAGAGGTCACCATAGCACCTAGACTTTTTTTTACCATATTTTTTTTTCTATTTCTTTCTTTTAATGGCGTGCCCTTGCGAGAGTGATGATTGCCTAGTTCCGTTTGATTGCTTGCTCGGTCCTTGCGTGCTCGTGATGTTAACCCAATGGCAGCCACTTCTTTCCTTGCTTCGTTAATTCCTTATTTCCCTGCATGTCCTGGCTTACGGGTAACAACCATGAACATGAAACAGAACCTATCATAATAGTGCGTGGAGCATATCATTATCCTTGTACCTTAGACTCGGTCTGTTTCTCCTTCCACCCCCTCTCTCCCTCTTTGTGTTCGTTTCTTTATTCCCTTTCCACACCCGATCCTTTCATCCCTTTATTCCCTGACGCACCTCATTATGGAGGTCAAGGACCAGCTGATCCGAATGAAGAGACAAGGGGAAAAAATGCCCATTTTACAACTGCATAATAATTACCCGTGATTGCAGCGAAACCCTGAACGGACGTGGCTGCGGAAAGGCTGGAACACCCTGCCATTAACCTGTTTTCGCTTGCCCAAGCGATAGGGGGTGTAGACAACTCTATATCGCATATTATAGAACAAGCGGAAATCCTTGCCGTGCGCTCTTTTTCTCATGCCATGAGTGATGCCCCACTCTGAATGTGAGGAAAATAAACATAGCCTAGGTAGATAGGAAAAGAAAAATCTTGCGTTGTGGACGGAGGTCTTAACGAAAATGTCCTGCATAGTTACGAACCATCTTGGCCCCGTTTTTTTTAATTCAGTGGTGGTGTCTTCTTCCCTTTGCAGATAAGAGAGAAGGGAAATCCTCAGACCTGGACCAGGATGGAGAAGATAGCAGCCGGCTGAAGTCCGCTCTCGAAAAGGAGAACAAGGGAAGTATTGCTTGTCCATTGTGTCAAGAAGCAGCATCAGACAGGGCTGGCCTCGAGAAGCATCTCATGCAGATCCATAACGTTAATTTCGACGGCATGCAGCGACTCTTAGCCATGGTGGGTCAATCGCATTGGTTATCTGGCCAAAAGGGCTCGTTTGAGGATGTGGTTATGAAAGATGATCAAGAAACCTCGGACTCTGAGCTTCCTGACGAACTCAAATGTCAAACTTGTCATACTACCTATCGTACAGTTGAGGAATTGGCTAGTCATCAAACAGCTGCTGATCATGTCGAATTGAAGCAGACTCCCCGAGGTCCTGGGTATCTGTGCTGGAAGAAGGGCTGCAATCAATATTTCCAGAATGTCCAAGCCCTTCAAACTCATTTCATGGAAATTCATGCGAAAAACCAACAACTGGCCGTCTCTGAGAGACACGTCTACAAGTATCGCTGCAACCAATGCAGCCTGGCTTTCAAGACCCTGGAGAAGTTACAGTTGCACTCCCAATATCATTTGATTCGAGAGTCCACCAGCTGCATTCTTTGTCACAGAAGCTTTCGATCTGTTCAAGCTCTGCAGAAGCACTTGGAGACTGCTCACAATGACTTGCCAGAAGCCAAACTTCAGCAATACAAAGCTAGTCTCATGAATAATCCTGTGGTACAGGCTGGCTTGAGTGGACAGGTTCTCGACCCTGCTGCCATGGAACTCCTGAAGAAAGAATCGACTAAGGACGAGGAATGTGGACCAGATGAGGACGAAGACAAACCAGATGAAGAAAATGCCAACGAAGACGATGAGGACTCCAAATCCGGCGATGATTCAGGTGGTTCAAAGCAGCAAGTCCTGGAGGACTATTTGAATAGTCCAGCCGTGGCTGAGGACAGTTACAATGATCCCTCAAGGAAATACAAGTGTCATAAATGCAAGGCTGCCTTTACAAGGCAAAGTTACCTGACCAGTCATAACAAGACCTTGCTTCATAGAAAGGGAGAGAAGCTGAGCTACCCGATGGAGAAGTATCTGGATCCGAACAGACCTTTCAAGTGTGAGATCTGTAAGGAATCTTTTACGCAGAAGAACATTCTATTGGTTCACTATAACTCAGTGAGTCACCTCCATAAGCTGAAGCGAGCCATGCAGGAGCAACAGTCTCAGCCTGGTACTCAAACTGACGGTAGCAGTCCTCCTGGTGCGAGTATGCTTGCTAGCATTGCCAACAAGGAGCTGGACGATGACAAGAAGCCCTACCGGTGCAATATATGCCGAGTTGCCTACAGTCAGGGATCCACGCTTGATATTCATATCAGATCTGTTCTGCATCAGACGAGAGCCTCCAAGATTCAGGACTTAGCCCTGTCAGGTCAATTGGATTTGAATAAGCCTCTCATTGAGCAACCAGAGCACCACAGAGCTCAAGAGACACAAAAGAAAATTTTACAAGACATGTTAGGGGTAGGAAAATACACACAACCCCTGTCGTTGGAGACGTCTTCTCAATTCAGTCCTCCCTGCACCAGCACAGCAATGACCACTTCACCGACGCCACGGTCGGGGAGTGCCCAACAGTCTCCCAAGTCGGCACATTCTTGCAGCAGATGCGGAGCTATTTTTGGGAATCAAGAGCAGTTGACGCAGCATCAACAATTCAGCTGCTTATTCCAGTCACCGATGGCATCCCTCTCAGCTGTTGAGGGAACATCGCAAATGATCCTACAGCAAGCCCAGCGTCACCAGGGCGAAGACCATCGTTCATCTCCCGACAAAGATATGCTGGAGGAAACTCCGCGTTTCACCATACCAGTCAAGAAATCGTCTCTCGTACAGAAACAACTTCTGAGAAGCTACGGTTTCGAGCTGGTGATGCAATTCTTGGAATATCATCAAAAGAGAACAGCAGAGGAGAGTTTAGGTGATAGGTCAGACGAAGATAAATCTCCGGAAGGCGAGGAAGCGGAAGGGAGAAATCAGAACATCCCCGAACTCGAGAAGTCTGTCTGTCGCTCTTGTGGGAAGCAATTCTCAAGCATCTGGGTGGCCAGAGCACATGCTGAAGAAATTCATCAAGACTTTGTCCCGTTCAGCACCGTGGAAACATTTGCAGAGGAATTCAGGAAGGATTACGACGAGAGGATGGTGGAAGCCGGTGGGTCTGAGGACTCAGATCAAAGACCCCGAGAAGAAGAGGGGAATCCATCTGGAGGGCATCTCTTGTCTGAAGCTGGTGCCTTGATGCAGGCATCTGGAGAATCCGCAATATCCTCTGCAAGTGGAGCAGGCAATCCCCTTTACACCACGGCAACCAGTGGCATGGATAAGAAAACTACAATTTCATCCTCAGCTTCAGTTTCTCCAAATCTCTTCCAACAGCAAATGGGAGACATGACAGCAGCGCTTTCTGCGATGCAACAGATGCAACTTAATCCAATGATGATGGCTAGTCTCAGCCTTGGAATGGGCCTTCCATTTGGGATGAATGCTCTGACGGCCATGAACCTGCAGCCGCCACTCTTCCCATTCATGATGGCACCCCCCCTCGATCCCGTGATGACTGCTGCTATGATGCAACAATCTCAAAATTCTCTCGTTCCTGGAGCCATAGACCCTAACTTATTGGCTAGCCACCAGCAAAAATTGTTGCAACAGCAACAACATCAGCAGCAAGTTGCCGGTCCCTCAAAGAGAGCTCGAACCCGAATCACCGATGAACAGTTGAAGATCTTGAGAGCTCATTTCGATATCAACAATTCGCCATCTGAAGAACAGATCAATGAGATGGCCCAACAAAGCGGCCTCCCTCCCAAGGTCATCAAGCACTGGTTCCGGAACACACTCTTCAAAGAGAGACAGAGAAACAAAGATTCTCCTTATAACTTCAGTAACCCCCCTTCGACGACGCTGAACTTGGAGGAATATGAGAAGACAGGGGAGGCGAAAGTGACTTCCCTCGCAAGGCAGGACGAAGACAGCAGTTCTCAGAAAGACGAGAGTGGGAAGCCTCCAGAGCAGAAAAGAGCCAGGATTTCTGAGGATCCCATTCCGAGTGTGAAAATCAAGGATGCAATGGACGATGCTGGAGGGGAACACAGTAGAGAGAATAAGACATCGTCAAAACCAACTAGTCAGAGTCAGGAAGAGATGAGTGCTGTGAAGCTGGAATCTCCGAAACCCCCTTCCTCATCCTCTACCCCTTCCAGTCTCACGTTGACCTCAATCATCTCATCTCAGCTGAATTCAGAAATGGCTTCCCGTGCTCCTCAGTTCTCGACCCCTTTGAATCCCCTAGCCCCCTTCCAAGTATCACCTCATACAGGAGGATTCCTACCTTTTCCACCGACCCCTCCTCCACCGACTGCTGTGAAATCTGAAATTTCACCTGCTCATTCCACACCTACCTCGTCTTATTCCTCCACCCCCACCACTAGTAACAGTGCAGGAGGCACAGGGAAGAGAGCAAATCGAACTCGTTTCACTGACTATCAAATCAAGGTCTTGCAAGAGTTCTTCGAGAACAATGCCTACCCTAAGGATGACGATCTCGAATATCTTTCCAAGCTGCTGAACCTCAGTCCTCGAGTGATTGTTGTCTGGTTCCAGAATGCTCGACAGAAAGCCCGCAAAGTATACGAGAATCAACCACCCATTGATCCGAGCGATGAAGGCGCAGGTCGATTCCAACGAACACCTGGGCTGAATTATCAATGCAAGAAGTGTCTTCTCGTCTTTCAGAGATATTATGAGCTTATTCGGCACCAAAAGTCTCATTGCTTCAAGGCTGAGGATGCAAAACGATCAGCCCAAGCTCAGGCTGCAGCAGCAGCGGTTGCCGCTGGCAGTATCCCCACCCACAGCGAAGACTCGAGCTCCAGTTCCATTGCAGACTCCTGCAACACAGTGACATCCTCTCAGCATTCTCAGCACATTCCTTCCGTTAAATCGGAATCGCAGTTTCAATGTGAGCAGTGCAAGTTGGTATTCCCACGCTTTGAACTTTGGAGGGAGCATCAGCTCGTTCATATGATGAATCCAAATCTTTTTGCAAGTCATCATGTGGGTTCAGCCGGAGCTATGACTCAGCCGGAAGGTTCCACCAACAGCTCACCAGGCCCGGAATCATCTTCTCAAAAAAGAAGACCCGAAGAATCTGAAGACGAAAAAGACGATCAGCACAGCAAAAGGCTTAGGACAACCATTCTGCCCGAGCAGCTGGATTACCTGTATCAGAAATACCAGGTGGAAAGCAATCCAAGTCGAAAGATGCTGGAAAATATAGCCAGAGAAGTCGGCTTGAAAAAGAGGGTGGTGCAGGTATGGTTCCAAAATACAAGGGCTAGAGAAAGGAAAGGTCAGTACCGTGCTCATGCTCATGTGATCAACAAAAGGTGTCCCCTTTGCCCTGCACTCTTCAAAGTCCGCTCAGCTCTCGAATCTCATTTGGCAACGAAACATTCCGAACAGTTTGCTCGGGGCGAGATCAATGTGGATTCCCTGCCAGATGAAGATTCTGGGCCTGAGACTAGCGTTCCATCTCACATACCTTACTCTGGACTCTTGTACTCCAACCTAGAACAAGATGTGAAGAAGCAGTACGAAGAAGCCCTCCGGGGTTACCTTGGTGATGACACCTCAGTTCACAGTGGATCTCATGGCACAGATACCCCCCTTGACCTCAGTAAACCAGGAGGGGAGTCAATGATAGAGGAAGTACGAATTGGTGGACTGCAGGACGAAACCCTGTCCGTGACATATTCTGAATCGACGGATTGCTGCGACGGGGAAGAGGAAACGAATCCATCGACATCCCCTCAACCACTTCCGCAGTCTGCGAAGCAGTCATCCGGTGGTGGGAAGAGATTCCGGACGCAGATGTCCAGCCTCCAAGTCCGTGTTATGAAGAGCATCTTTGCCGACTACAAGACCCCTACTATGGCCGAATGTGAGCTTCTGGGGCAAGAAATCGGGCTCCCGAAAAGAGTGGTACAGGTTTGGTTCCAGAATGCCCGCGCTAAAGAGAAGAAGAACAAGTTAGCCCTTGCTAAGACGCTTGGCTCGGAAATAGAGGCTCCTCCACCCCCCGAAGAATGCACCTTCTGCAAGGTGCGCTACTCTCACAAGTACGCTCTTCAAGATCATTTGTTCTCCAAGAGGCATATCAACGCTTTGAAAGCGGCTTCGGGTGACGAGGGTCCCAAGTCCACTTCGCCCAGCACCAACGGTCCCAAACCAGGAGAGAATTTTCCCATGCAAGGAGACAGTGAGGCAGAAAGGTTCCTAATGCAGATGTATGGTTTCAGTATGGCTTCAGGGTCTTCGCCGTCGGCAGCTGTCTTGAGTCATGCTCCATTCATGCCGCCATTATCCGGTTTCCAGCCGAATTCTCTTCCTGGTGAGTCCTAATCATTCCTCATTTCACACTGATTCTCTCACAGTCAACTCCTCCTTTCGCGGTCCTCATTTATTTCAGCTTTTCGGAATTGTATTTCCAGGATCCCTCGAAATTCACATTTTTAAATCACTTTTTCGAAGATACCGTTCGCCTGATCATATGTCATCAGATCATCTGATAATCTTTCCTTAATGCTCATTATATCGTCTGGGGTGGTTTTTTGCAATTACTCCTCTGCATTCGACATTTGAATTATAAATAGATCTTGAGAGGAAAGCATCGCAACTCATAGTGCCTCCATGCGTTACGAGATCAAAAAATGAGGCATCAGGCTGAAAGCAGAGGAGGAGGAGGAGGGGAAGGACGAGCACTATCTGAAGGAATGATCATGGTTAATGGGATGCGTGGGAAGAAGCCTCAGTCTGAATCATATCAAGGATGTGGGGTCAAAAAGAAAGCCATATATCCCCTAGGATGTGCGATTGCCCTCATGGTTGGTCACCAACAGAGACACAGACAGAGGCTTGGGGACACAGGGTAGAGGGTGGCAATATGGCCTATGGCTTTGCAATCTCCCTCCCATAAAGGAACGGGGATGATGGGAGAAAAGCGTTGGAGGTCGTCTTTTCATGCAGGAATTTCAGGGGCCCACAGCTGAATGAATGCTATCCCTAATCAAATGGTCGCAGCTTGTTTTTCTCTTCGGACCTGGATGGCAGGCTGGGGTCGTCCTCTACACTATTGGTATATTGGAAGAAAGGACGGAAGGCGCATTCCAAGAGCCCCGTAGGAGGTCAGTTAGCCGGAGGAGAGAAGCTAGGGGAAGGGAAAAGACATGCATTGAGGCGTGGTATAATGAGCCCTGAGGCAGGGCTTGCTTCTGTCTGTCTGTCACATTAAAAATGCCCTCTTTAGATGGATCCATTAGGGGGTTTTAATTGAGGGAAGGTGTGTTTGGAGGGGGAGACTTTGATTGATTAGCATCTCCAGCTATTAGGGCACCTTTTGTTCCTTGGATTCCTTTCCCCGTCTGTCACTTGGTATTTCTGTGTGACTGCTCGGTGTTCCAAAGGGCCTCTCCACCTCCAATCCCTCTCTCTTTCATGTCATTGGCCTCCTATACGAGGAACCTCACGAAGTTTCCCCTCGAAATGCCCACGTGAGAAGCTTAAAATTTTATTCCTTCGATTTACGTGGAGAAATTTACCGACGAATTTCATTTTCGGGGAATTATTAATTGAAAACCCTGGTTAATAGCTCACGCATGATGGCGAAGAGCCTGGTTTTATATCCGAGATTGAATGGATGGCTGGGAGTATTGTGAGGCGGTCACCTACCTGAGCTCCATAAGTCACGCACGCATCCGCGAACAATACTCCCATTCCTGAGATTCTCATGATGATTGCCTTGCCCACTGTCAATTGTAGAGAGAAGTGGAAAGGTATCTGGCGAGAGGGAGAGGCAGAGCAAAAAAAAAAAAAAAGAGCCCACCTGCTTGGCGTAGGGATGTTAACGACTGTGCACAGGTAATTAAAACTCGGACCTGCCTGCCCCTATCTCCCGCTGCCTTTCTCTCCTGTCAACCAGGCCAGATTTATCCCAGACGAAGAACGTCGGCCGGATTATTCGCAGACAAATGAGAAATGCAGCAATTAATGCAGGCAACCCGGCGGGGGTGATAGATGGAGGTGGCCAACACGTGTAAATCCGGCCTAACAGATGCATCAGCGGGAAGCCTCCCGTTTCTTCTTCTTCCCTCATACCTGTGTCGAGTAACTCTTGAGGAAGAGTCTCCACTTGGACAATGAGAAAGAACAAGTCTGAGGATAAGAGGACAAGGGGGTTTTTTCTTCGCGAGCCCCGGACAGGTGTGGGTTGAACTGTCTCTCGCTTTCCACTTTTTTTTCTTTTTTTCTCCCCCTCCATCCCTCCTTTCTTTTCTCTTTGGGCGGCTCTCCATGCCTTGAAGGCAATTAAAGAGGCGTGAAATGTCTTGATGAGGCTTGTTTATCATACATGAGCAAGCATCATTCCTCTATCTCTTCATCTATCGGCAAACGTCTTTAGCTCGAGCTGGCTAATGATGATCTTGTTGGCAAGAGGGAACCGGTGTCGCGAGGGTCCCTTCCCCCCTGGATACTCGTGTCGGTGTATGTCTGTACGTTTGTCTGTGTACATTTCTCCTCTTGGCTACACTGCCTTATTCTGTCATTCTGTCACGAGTACTTCCTACTCGCGCCTTGATTCTCAATTAGCTTCGCATTCATCACGCATCTTTCTTTTTTCCTTTGAATGCCTTAAATAGTTGCAGGATGTTCGATTTTACTGGCCCTCGTATAGATTTCAAATGGTATTTGGTGGTATTTCCGGTTGCTGTGACCTGTGCTTGTCAACATTGAGAGTGGGCGTAAGAAAAAGCGGAAGAGGGGAAATGGAAACAGCAGGTAAATGGGAGGAGGAGGGGGAGGGGGTGGTGGAGGGGGGCAAGAACAGTAAATCACGTCATCGTTGGTTGCATTGAATTTTCATCAGAAATAAATCATCGCTTTCGATAAGAGAAAGAGAGAGAGGGAGAGACAGGCTCGGGCTGGTTGGACCATGAGGTATTCGTAAACATTCTCTTCCTTTTTCTTTCTTGATGCCCGGAGGCATTGCATCTCCCGATCTCTACCGTCTATGGAAGTTGTGCTGGCTGGTGACTATTGGTCGTAGCCCTCCCCCTCTCTCTCTCCCTGTCTCTGTCTCTGTCTGTCTCTCTCTCTCTCAGTATCTCTCCCTCTCTAATGAACTGAATCAATCCTGATGTGCGTGAGTGTCTGATGTCATCCATCTTACTTCCTTCATTTCCATACAATAAACAATAGGATGTCTGACTGTCGGCTTTCACAGGGGACAGACTACATTGAAGCTCCATTATCGGACGAGAACCGATTTCTTTCTTTCAAACTAATGCCTTGTCAGAAGTCAGTCCACTTGACTAAGATGAATCCCGTCATTAATCGGCCGAGATCTCCCCTCCTCCAACTGGGAGTCACGCATTAAACGGACAAACTCGAACGTGGAATTTGGGGTGCAAAATGGCTTTCGACGTATGGAGTTTGTTCATGGGCTATTGCTAGTGCATTCCCAGCACTTAGGAATAGCGAGGCGATGAGAAACTAATGAGGGTTGCATGCAGGTACGAGGTACAGCAGTTGGAACGGCTCACTGAGACTGTCGTCGTACATCATATAACTCGCGGAGTAAATATTGGACGAGGATCGATTCGTTTGTCTCTCTCTCTCTCTCTAAGTCTATGTCTATGTCTATGTGTCTAGGTCCGTCAGGAGATCAATGCATAGTTGAAAAGTTATCGAATGAATGAGCGAACGCAGTCGTACCATATGTTCCTTCCCTGTGCATTGGAAGGGAAGGTAAGATATGGGCGAAATGGAGTTACTGAAGTAGTCTCGGAGGCTTGATTCTCTCTCTTATCCTCCTTTCTGTTAAAGAATCATTTAAAAAAAAAAAGAAGCAGACATGGGCTCCGAGTTCATTCCCATTCCTGAGCTGAGGGGGTTCCCGGGAGGTTACCGAGGGGAAAAGACTGAAAAGAGAGAAAGGGAGGGAAGAGCTGTTCCGGCGGCAGTAATTTCTGCTTCCCCAATTCCCAGAGGGCGATGATTCAAACCTCTCCGACACTATTGTCTTTGATAATGCTCATTACGTATGCAGAAGCAAAAAAAAAAAAAGAAAGTAAGTAAGGGAGATTGCAAAGCCCCGGTTCGATATTGAAGTTGGGAGGGAAGCAGCCACTCAAGGCAGAGAACTCTTGCCGACATGGGGATTGGAATGCCCGCGCTGCTCATCCCCCATCCTCCTTTTCATTGTGTTTCCTCTCCTTTCTCTCTTTTTCTATCCTTTCCTTATGTCAGCTCCCCCCCTTTTGCTCTCTGGTCTTCCCCTTTCAGTTTCATCTCTTCCCCCCCTATTATTTCTTTCACTCCCTTCGTCCCGTGTACAAAGTAGCCAATTTATTTTAAATGACCCCCATAGCTTGCACACGAGGAAGGGAGAAATGAAATTTCGTGCGCGACTGACTGGGTTCTTAATCCAGCGATGTCCAGCCGAAATTTTCCATTAAGTTGGGCAACTAAGCGTGCAAGGAAGGCCTCACTGATCCGCATACTCATGATGGGTCTTTATGCAAGTCCACCCTCTTCCTCATTCTCTTCTTCATCTTCACTCTATCATCCCTTCATCTATTCTCATTCTTTCCTCAAAGGCATGTCCGTTTGTCATAGGAGAAGTCCTCTCGCTCGAGAAAATAGCAGGGATATTTTTCCATGATGGGAGGAAACAAGGAAGAAAGCCGAAAGTGGGGTTTCTTTCCTTTAGCTCTCCCTCCTTTTTCCCCCTTCCTCTCTGGCCCCTTTTTCCCCCTACCCGCCCACAGGACGCTTGATATCCAGCTCGTTAGCTGAATAATTACACTTGTAAGAAGTGCTATCGATTGATTCTACTAGCTGATGGTGTCTTAGGGCCCGTAATTACCTGATGCCATTACTGGAGATCTTCCTGTTTCCTGGCACAGTGGCTTTCCGCCTGAAAACGTTTTCTTCTCTCTCTCTCTCTCTCTCTTTCTCTCTCTCTCTCTCTCTTTCTCTCTCTTTCTCTCTCTCTCTCTCTCTTTCTCTCTCTCTCTCTCTCTCGTTTTCTCTTTCTCTTTATCCCCTCTTTCCTGCTTGGGCTGGCTTCCTTCATTGGTTATGTCCTCATTATCGTGTCGTCCCCCCTTTCCCGTTTCTTTCATGGGACATGCAATTAAGAACATTTATAAATAACTACCTCATTACTTTCCAATCACAAATCTATACGCCGTCTCGCGTGAGTCTTGATTGCTCCGTCGATAAGCAATATGGGCGACTCTGTCCCAAGTTGCATTGGCATTCCGGAAAGACGAGACGGAATTAAATAATTTAGAAGAAAGTATCTTAATTCTCCACATGGTTTGCAGGAGAGAAGAGAGATCCAGACTACCCGTCCCTTACCTTCGGTCCTCCATTCATCGGAGATGCCATCTCAGTCTGCTTGCATTTCTGGCAGCTTCAGTCCGTGATTAATAATGGGCAGGGGAAGAGAAGAATAGACGATTTAATGTTGGGGGGGAAAGAAGGAATAAACGAAGATGACTCGTGGGATGGGAAGGGGAGACCAGGTGCCTCACTCGACGATAGTTGCTTGAATCAGGTGCCATCTCACTCCCAAAGATTGATGACTTTCTAAAATATGGGGAGAGAGAGGTGCCTGTTGAGTTCCTAGAAGCATCTCGGTGGAGACGCCTTTGATCTAATTTATTAGGTTCCCATGATGAATATGATAAGATGGAAGGTGGTCTATGCCATTAGGAGTTATGAATATTGTATCAAATAATAGCTTAGGAGTTGACAGCGTCTAAACAGAAATCTGTCGGGAATTCCCGGCCCAGATCTGTCTCTTAACCAAATCAGACCTAAAAAGCTGCGGCAGCTCGACACCCTAGGTAAAATAATGTCCCCGTGATGCTGCCGCTATATTCTGAAGAATGAGGCCGGGATCTCGGAGCACCTCCATTGTTCTGAAGACTTGTCGCAGGAAGCCGGGATATTTTTCATTCAGTTCCACTCAACATTCAATCATAATATAATGTCCTTGGCTTATTCCCACGCACGTCTGAGATTCAGCTGGATGCTTTCCTAGGGGGGTGTGTGTGCGTGTGTGTGTGCATGGGGGTGCTGGCACTGTCGCATTAGGCAATGCTCTCAGCCTGACGGGATAGAGGAAATGAACTATTAAAGCAAATGTTCCAAATCCTAATTAGCTCCCTCTCGGGAGATAATAGGCAATTGCAGCGGAACAATGGAAGCCGTGTCAGCACTTAGAGGACCAAGTAGTTGCATGAGGTACTAATTGGGCGAAAGGAAGCAGTTGCTGTTGTTGGAATGTGTCGCTAGGGAATGTACTTAATCGCTTCGGACATGTGATGAAGATGATGATGATGTCGTCTTTTTCTTCTCGATGTGTTTTCCAGGTCTTCCGGACGCTTGGTCAAGGGGGATTCCTCTCGGATTGCTTCAATTGCCCATGACTGTAGTGGCTCAAGTGAGTGGCGTCCTTGCGGAACCGGGCACCTCCAAGGTGGCCTTCACGCAGGATGGCAAGAATGTGACTTCGGAACCAGGTGCTTCGGAGGTGGACCTGCCCTTGGCAGTCGTGTGTAAGGGTTGCCGTTGTGCATTCCCAACCGAAGTCCAAGTGGCAGGTCATCAATGCCCTGGGCGGAGCACGGGAATGGGGATGCTGCGAATCCTGCAGCACTTCTACGCCTGCTGTGTTTGTCAAGAAAAATTTCCGACAGCCGAAGCATATCGAGTGCATATGGCAAACGAGCATCATCGCCACTTCCAGGCTGGAGGGACGGACTCGAATGGGAATATAGCCAAGGGGGAAAGCGCCGATAATCCACGCTTAGGTGGGGGAGAGGTGACCCATAGGTCACCACCCACCGCTCTCCGTATGGGACAATAGAAAAGAGGGAGGAGAAGGGGGGTCTTGTGATGGCTAGTAATGTGATGAATCAAGATTGTGTGAATGTGATCCCTTCTTCGAGTTTATTCATCAGAAATCGTGTATGAATTCCATCTGTATCTGTCTGTCGCCTCTAGAACCGAAATCTCATTTCCGTAGGGTTCCCATTATCCTTGTTCTGTGAACGAGCTTGAAAATTATGTGTGTATTTATTGTGAGAGACGCTTCTGTTCCGTTGATAGCTGGGGGGAAGAAACCAACTTTTTTTTTTAAGGAAAGCTTAGAAAGAATTCGTTCAGGAGGGCATTGACAAGGTCAAAAAGACAACACCTTGCTAAAAGATGGGTATGCCGATCATGCTTTCTTTCAACTCTCTCCCTTCAATACGAGGTTGTTCACGCTTGTCGTCTCCGAGTACATGTGATGTGAATCCTTTATTATATTAATTATTATTATTATTTTTTTGTGCTGTCCTCTACCATTGTGAAAACAGGTGTGTTGCATGAGGCGTTCACTGCCTACGTTCAGGGTGGCTACACATTCCACGAAGTTCCTACACGTTTAACCTGACAAGTTCCTATTGAGAAACTCCTTGTTGAAATGAGAAACTCCAACCCTCGCGATTCTCGATACGATATTCCGAATATTATATTTTTTACTCAGTGGTGTTTCCATATTCCGATGGCTTTTTCTGATTTCCCCCCCTGGCCTCTCCGTCGGAGGATGATACCCAATCAGACGAGAAGTGAAGCACGGAGAGTGTTCCTTCTGTGCCTTGAAAAAAAGAAAAGAGCAAAAACTCATCCTCGAGTTCTTCCCGTTGGATGGAGTAAGACACATAGAGCTGCTCGCACAAAAACGAGCGTCGTCGTATCCAGCCTCGAAACGAAAAGTTCCTATAAAAAGCCTAGGCCTAATCCAGAAATCTGTTCTTCCAACAAGTCATCCCCCGACTGAGAAAATAATCTTTGAATCTTTGAATTCTCCTGCTGCTTGGAAAGAGTTTCCCCCATGTGCCATGAACGACACTTTTTTGCTCACATCTTCCCTACAATCCCTTTTGGAAGACTCTGACTGAGCCTTTCGCTGTTCAACGTCTTCTCTCTTTCTCTCTCTGTCTCACTCTCCCTCTCACTCTCACTTGAAACCTCGCAAAAGAAGTGCCACTTGACATGTCCCTCAAAGTTCCTATTTCAGAAGGGAGAGTATTATTTATTCTGTTTTCATGTTTTATGACGATGGCCGTGAGTGGGTGATGATGATGATGATGACCGAGGTGGTGTGTTGATAGCCGTCGTGGCGTCCGATAGTAGTTCCCAGCCAGAAAAAGAAAAAAAAACACACAAAAAAGAGAGAGCAATGACGGTGCTTGGTGTGTGACCCTTTTGAATGTTGAACCCCCATCCTGTGAGGTAGAGTTCCATCCCTTTCCCCCTGATAATTCCTCGCTTTCCTTCTCATTTTCTGCTTCTTTTTTTTTAAATTCGACCTCTTTTTTTCTACTTGTGTCACCCGAATCCTTGATATCCCTGGCGCTTCAGTCATTCACCGTTTGGATAAATTATGTGGATATTTATTCCTTGTTTTCTGTGAATGAGCAAGTTATCAAAAATATAAGAAGCGAAGAGTGTGATGGTTTACTTTTTTTTTTCTTCTTTTTTTCCGTTTTTTTTTTCCCCTGCTTACCCATCTGGCCCTGGCCTCCTGCAACCCCGCACGAAAATGAGAACCCTCTACCTCACTCGTAACCGAAAGTTCCTAAGACAATGTGCTTGAAAACAAAACTTTGAGATACAGGTGACCGCATGGTCATCATATATTTGCTCGTAGGATTTTTTCATAAAATTTACATGGAATGTTTCTGTGTACCTATGATAGAATTATGGAAGTGAGTTCATTACTTCTATGTGTGTAGACTTGTGAGATGGACCCGGAAAATAAACTATACTTCTAATTGATAAGGAGTGGTAAGATTTCTTTCTTCGTCCTCTTACTGACATTTCCAAGGAGTCTTGCTCCATGACACGAATCAGAAGAGGAAGGCCCAGCTGATTCAGTATCCTACCGAAAACAACTTTGAACTTTCCAAAAAGTAGAATAGTCAGAGGTCAGTCCCTTAATTCATTCTACATTGGTATCTTCCAAGAGAGAAATTGGAAAAGAAGATCTAGTTTAGACGAAGTATGTTTGAGGTTAAGAAAAGCTGGTCTCAAGAGAGACAATACCTTTCACTGCCAGCCATTTTGCCGAGGGTCTCGGGAAGTCCTATACGGGATTAAAAAAACACCGGAAATGCTGTCTGAACATGAGAATGAAAGGCATGAAACGTTTCGATTCCAGGGAATGGGGAATTATGCAAGGATGTGATTCCCTTTTCCTGTCGCCGCATTTCCGGTGGAATTACAGGAAACTAGAGACCTCCATGGCCTGAGTTGTTTATTGAGAAAACATGGAAGGTGCCTCGCTGTGAGGGGAGGAAAATGGCCCGCAAATGCCGATCTCCCCATCTTCTGCTGTGCACACGTTCCGCTTCGCTTTCTTTATACGAACACAGTTGCGGGTCTCGGAAAGAGGAGAGAGAAGCTGCCAAGATTTGTATTTCCGTGTCTCTGGAATTGGCAATCAGCTGGGGTATCTATGACCCCTTTGCTTCTAGATCTGGGTTGTCCAATCTTAACTTTCTCGACAGAGATACGAGCAGCCAAAAGATGTTGAGGCGAAAGCAGCAATGACAGACAGGGCATTATGCATGACGAATCCCCTTTTTTTTTTCCTCGGGCGGCTCGTCGAATCTGCATCGTGATGGTTGCAGTTCTGTTGAAGTACTCTGAACGATAAGAAATGGCTCTCCTAATTTCAAGGTGGAAGAACTGTGTTCGTCATGGTTACATTGTATGATATCCTGCGTTCTAGAGCAAGACTTATTGAGTGAAACCAAGCAAAAGACAGAGAGCGATGGAGACAAATGCTCGCCTTCGGGCGAGGGAAATCGTCGTCGGATAGGATTGGGATCCCTTTCATTTCGAGTGGTCGAAGGAAGGAGAGGTATGCGTGCTGCGCCCAATGGCTTCTTCGTAAAGAGGTAATGTTTCCTCGGTATTCATGGAATTCCATCAAAAGATAAGACGGAAAGAAAAGGCCGGAACCCTGCATAGCATAGCGCAGTCGAGGTGTTTTTCTCGGTTGTCCCCTTCTTTTTGCTTCCTTTTCTTTCTGCCCCCACCTGGTCTGACAATGGTTCCCAGGCAGCCCAGTGGCTTTAATTATCATCCCGGCCCCTTGATCACATCCCTCATGAGTAAACACGGACCTTTCTCTGGACTACATCTTTTTTTTTTTTTCCTTCCGTTCCCCCCTAAACTCAGAACGTAGCCAACTCGGAAGCAGATACATGAGTGCAACATCTGTGACGCGTATCATACATTCTCAGCTGACAGGTATTCTGAAAGAGTCTTCTTTCTCCCTCGCACTTATTAGCAGTCACACGCATACTGTGCATACGTGCCAGACTCGGAAAAGTATCTCACTTCTACCCAACCCGCCCGTTTCGTAGTGGATTATGACTATGACTCCTAGTGTCCCACGTTGACAGACGAATATTTATCTACAGCTGGAAAGGGATTCCAGCCCCGTTGACGATGATGCATCAGACACGAGACCGATAAATGGGCACAGGGTGGGGGAGCGGAATAAAATGTGCCTGTCGCGCCATCTACCGTAGATCCACATCATTAGATCAAATCCTCTTCTGTCTTCCTTCTTTCCTTCCTTTCTTCCTTCCTCATGGCCTTCATGCCCTAATTCTCATCTTCTTTTCTTCGATGAGTTTTCCCTGCTTCCAGGAATGTGTAGGTATAACTGCGGCCTTGATGGGCAACCACTTCGGGGTGATTAACGCATAGCTTTGCCATGATGGTGACGACCCCAGTCCATCTCACTGAATGCTTGAGCTAAGCATGCCTGAAGATCCCCCACGCGATAAAAACAGCTCTCGATGGAGAATGGAATGCACTGAGAGAGAGAGAGAGAGAGAAGTAGGACGAATGCTAATTCTGCCGAGAGGATTAACGCCTCTCCTCCTTAATTTTATGGCGGATTACCAGCCAGCGCTTTCCCCCCTCGCATTCACCGTGCAAGAGCTGCATCAGAGTTTTCTTCTTGCGCAAAGTCTAGAATCCGTCCGTTGAAAGCCTTTTTATGTCTCTTCTCGCCTGATAAGTCTGCGATCTTCTTTCCACCTTTATTGGCAGCGACCTGTGCATGACTTAAGTAAACAAAGCGAGGAAGTGCCTCTCATCTCTCTCTCTCTCTCTCTCCATGATCCCATTTCTTTCACTCTCTAAACAAAAATCCTTTCTGGAGATTTTCTAGCTGAACGGATTGTCTGTCTGGTATCTTGTGCCCGAGACACGTCTCGCCGAGATCCCAGAGACGGTTTCCTTTGTCATCATCCTCATGGAAGCGGGCATGACAGGATCCAGATTTCTCCATGCACTCGAAGGTCCCTCCCCCCCCCGACCCCGGCGAAAACGCCCCCCCTCCCGGCACTGCAGTCGCCTCCGA